>QLNU02000561.1:16598-43099 GCA_006491805.2 Dysdera silvatica | reverse complement strand
TTACTTTCAGTTTCATTAGATCCACCCTCTTACTTACTTGTTTCCTAATGAGCTTCTGTCGTTCTAATTTAGTATTTAAGTGCACTTTACATCTCACCATTCGATGATCACTTCCAGTATTAAATCTGTTCAGTACGCTGCAATCTTCAATAATTGATTTCTTGTTTGCCAGGATATAGTCAATTTCACTAGTTCCCCCATTTGGGTGTTTCCATGTCCATTTTCTTTGCGGTTTCTTCTTAAAAAATGAATTCATGATGCTAAGGTTTTCAGCTTCTGCAAATTCGATGAGTTGATCGCCACGTTCATTCCTTTCCCCATATCCGTATTTACCAACCGATGTCTCTCCTTGTTCCTGTTGTCCAATTCTTGCATTGAAATCCCCCATGATGAGCTTGATATGTTGTTTCCCTTTGGTGTGTAACTGTTTGATTTCTTCATAAAATTCTTCAACCTCTTCGTCGGTATGGCTTGATGTTGGTGCATATACCTGTACTATTTGAAGTTGGTATCGCTGGGTTAGTTGAACAACAAGCCTCGCTGCTCGATCTGATGTACTTTCAACTTCCAGAAGACAGTCTTTAATTCTTTTGTTGATTAAGAAGCCAACACCACTTGTTCTTCCAGTTTCCGTTCCTCTATAGTAAAACAAATGTCCGCTTTTCAGTTCCACCAACTCTTCACCTTTTCTTCTAACTTCACTGAGTCCTACAATGTCCCATTTGATCTTGTCTAGTTCCTCTTCCAATTCCTGAAGTTTTGCTTCAGAAGCAAGGGATCGTCCATTAAACGTAGCCAAGGTCAATAACAAACGGCAGCCTGGGCCATTCCAGTGATTCTTAGCACCCCCTGCTTTCATGCCACACTGACCGCTGCCTTGATCAGGAGCACTCCAGCACCTGGAGACTAGGGGCCATGGTTTCTGGTGTGTCAACATAATGGAGGAATTAGCCATAATTTCACCACGCTGGCTAAACGGGTTGGTGAATTAGCCCTCCCCTTCCGCCTTTCTATCCGTGTAGCAAATATTAATTTGCCACATAAATAGAAAGCTCAGCCTGCACCACTTGAAGGCGGGGTAGGACACTAGGTTACTGGCCTTGCTAGTTCCACACATACGTTCAGCGTGTGGGTCTCCTTCCAGTTAGATACCAGCAACCCTTTTGCAGGCCATATATATATATATATGCATACATACACACACTTATTTATTTTCACATATGTATATACAAATTGTTGTGCTAAAAAGACTGAAATGGCGATGGTCTTGGCATATCGCAAGAACTGATCAACGATAGACAACGCAAAATCTCAACTAGATTCCAAGAGACCACCGAAGACCTAGAAAACGTCCTCAAACTAGATGGGTGGATGAAATAAGAAAACAGGTTGGGGTGACGTGGAAGCGAATTGCTCAGGATAGACTTGTGTGGAAAGCATTTGGAGAGACCTTCATCCAGCAGTGGATAGATAATGGTTGAATATGATGATGTACAAATTAATTTTTGTAAAAGGGTGGCCCCCAAAAAATTATTGTGAGAGGGCACCCAAGATTTTCCGTTACACCACTGGCTATGAATAAGCTTTTCTAAACCTTGCTTGTTCTTTCCTCAGTGTATAATAACCTGCAGCTTCTTTAATTCTGTTAAGAATAGTTCTTATCAAGACCTTGTCTAGCACAGGTAATAATATGACTCCTTTCCAATTATTACAATTTGAGAGGCTGCCGTTTTCTACATTTCAGTTGTTACCTATTTACCCGATCGATATTGACGTCTTCTTCCCAAATTTGTTTAAGCAGTCTTTGGCACCTAGTGGCACTCATAGGTATAGTTCTAGGTTATAGGTGGCTGAGAAAAATCATTACTTTATTCAAGGCTGTCAAACATTTTAGCAAATGAGCGAAAAAGTGCTTTATTTTAAAATGTGTCTGTAAAATTTTTGGAAGTAAATACATAGTAGAATTGGGAGAATCAAAATTTTAAGCAACTGCGGGGCAGGCGCCCTCAAGTCCCACTGGACCCTATATGCTCATGTACTCACTCATCGCTATTAAATCCGGGTTACTTGAAACTCTGCTGTGATATGCCATCATTTTTTTTTTTTTTAACCATTTGTTATCTCCCTGCTTGCTTTATTAATTTCACTTTTGTAAGGTACTGTTGTACTTTTTGGTCATTTCTAAAAATTCTCCTTGTTTGTTTTTCTCTTTGTATTCTTTTCTGGGTTCTCTTCCTTTATTCACATTATTTACTTCACTTTTTTTTTTTTTTTTACCTTTCCCCCTATTATTTTTATCCGGGTTTTGTTTGAGATCTGAGACTCTTGTTGTCTGTTTCAGTTGTTTGTCTTGTTGTGTTTCCTATTTTACTCCATTTTTCCTCGATGAGTTTTGTTTCATTGTCATTTCTCGGTGCTTTAAATTTGTTTTATGGTTCAATATCGAACCCTTGCCAAATCTTCTTATCGTTGACTATCTCTGCATCATATAGCTTTTGTTTTTTCTGCAGTACGCTTTTCATTACTGTCACTTTAAATATTATTATGGCAATAACTAAACGGTAGTCATCTCTGCAACTCGTATGTGTCATAAGAAATTCCTCTTACTGATTGTTGTATATATAGCCCGTTTGATTTTGTGTAGTTCCATTTGTTACTTTGTCCAAAGTTAGTTTGGGGCATTCCTTGTGTGGAAATAATGTAGCACTGATGTCCAGTTTATTTTCACAGCAAAGATAGGTCAATCTACAACCGCTTTTGTTCATAATTCCCACTCGTTGCTGTTCAGTCCCTCTTTTCAGTTCTTTGTTTTCTCTGTCTTCTTTGGCATTGCAGTCTCGGAGTCTCAATTTTTGTATCCCATTTCTTTACTTCTTTTGTGTGATTGTCCAAAATCAAGACCAAGCATACAGCGTTAGTGGCCCTCAAAAAATTTTAACATAACACAATGATAAAAAAACTGACCAGGGTTTAGTATTACAAAATAAGGTTCTTCGCTGGTCCAAGCACGAAAAGCAAAGAAAAGATTGTAAAGTTAAATTAAAAATAGACATTTCGGAATAACACTAGCTAGGGATATATCACATGGCACTTCTTGCTTCACTTCGATGTTGCTGAAAAATGAAAAGGTTCAATTTAGGTCTTTTGCCGCATTATAAACACGATAAAAGACCAGTGCAACGTAATTACAAATTTCTGCATCTCAGAACTTTGCGATAAGGTTTTCTTGTCAGAAACCCAGTCCCTGCAATGGGCTTATGGCCACTGCAATAAACATGATAACATGCATCGTCTACTGATACTAATGCATTTGACTAATAACACATGTATTTATTTTGACCACTATTTAGAAGCTTCATGAGCATTATGGGAAGTATGGCGTCAAACACAAAAGGTCAATTGACCAAATACTCTGTTGGAAGTATATATGGGTCACTAAAAACTGATTTCTTCGTGCTTGCACTACGATTTTTTAGTGGCCATATCTTTTAATAGCCCTAGGTGGCCACCCAGCTCACACACCCCTAAGCACGGCCCTGTAAAGAATTGGTTATAGAAGTTGTTTGTACCTTTGATGAACCTCTCATATGTGACCTGGGGAGGGGGGTTGTTCCTTAGCCCCAACGAGGTGGGGATTGTTTGGGAAACTGCCCTACGGTGGCGCAGTGTGGTAACGCGTTCTCCTATTGCGCGGCTAATCCGGGTTCGACTCCCAGCAGTGCAAAAAGAACGCTTACTCAGAGATCTCATAAAGATCGCACTGCTCACTGTAGTCCGGGGTTTGGTTCCCTAGGCCTTAAGAGGTTCGGATTCCTCGGAAAACAGTAGGTCCCGGCGCAGCATGACCACTGTAGTCTTTGAGCCGTAAAACCAAAAAGAAAGCGAAAGTGTTTGGAAAACTGTAGATACCATCCTGGTATGAGTTTTGCTCTTCTTGCGCAGTAAAACAAACAACCTTTGTAAGATCCACATTTTGAATCCCTTGATTTTGTTTCTTGTATCCTCTTTCATCGTGTAGGTCTCACATCCCTATAAAATTGTTTGTTGGTGTTTTATGATGCAAGGAGGGTATGGTCCTTGGATTGTGGTGGCCAAAGAAAATTTCACACATCCTATGGTACCACTGGAATCAAACCTGTTTAATGGCATAATAGATGAATGCATTACCTGTATGCATAAGCATATGCAGAAAGTTCATAAAGGGGTTATAGGCTCAATGAGTGGGGGATTACAGAGATGCATCTCATATATGTTAAATATACAAAATTTCATTGCAATGGGGGGTTACAACCCCCAAACCCCCCCCACTAGCAACGTCTATGCTTGCATGCTACCATATGGTTATATCCATATAAAAAAGACAGTGGGCCACATAGGCTATATCATTTTAGAATTAAGAGTCTAAATCGGAGACCTAAATATCATTTGCGTAAAACTTTTAATTGCAATAAATTCTGTTTTAATTCGGACAGCAGAATTCAGTTTGCATGCTATAAGATACAGAACAGTATTTTTGAATCCGATAATATAAAGTTGGATTATTTTAGTTTATTAATAACATTAAACATTGGTCCTGTGGTAGTGCACAGTAACCTGTTCACCTGGCGTGTTGTTACTCCAGGTTTGACTCCAAACGGTAATTAATAATAAAACACTTACTGACTAACTGCTCACTATAGTCTAGGGATTAATTTTCTAAATAAAACACATACCTACTAACTGTTCACTGTAGTCTGGGGATTAATTTTCTGAATAAAACGCTTACCGACTAACTGCTCACCATAGTCTGAGGATTAATTTCCTAGCCTTTAAGACAGTGGTTCCCAACCTTTTTCAAGCTGCGTCCCACTTTTATAGTAGCCAAGTAATCCGCAACCCCCTTTTATAGTAACCAAAAGATCCGTGACCCTCCTCTGTCCGCCACCGCAACATTTGCATAATAAAAGCATTTTTAAGAGAGTAAAGGAAACACATTAAATATAAAATTATATTGTATTAATTATATATACAGGGTTTGTCCCAAAAGTTCCCGAAATGATTTTTTTTAAAATCATTTATTCAATATCAGTTTACAATCTTTTCAGAACTTTTCAAAGTATTCTCCCCCTGCTTCGATGCACCGTTGCCAACGCTTCACCCAATCATTGAAGGCGCCCTGGAAGTCGTCAACGGGAATCTCCTTCAGTGAGGTCGTCGCGGCTGCTTTTACCGCCTCCAGCGTCCCATGCCGAGTTCCTTTCAGGGTTCTTTTGATCCTTGGGAACAAAAAGAAATCATCTGGTGCCAGATCGGGGCTGTACGGCGGCTGGGGCAGCGTTGCCACACCCATTTTGGCCAGCAACTCGGAGATAATGAGAGCGGTGTGGGTTGACGCTTTGTCATGGTGCAAGATCCGATTATCGCGAATTTCATTCCGGATGTGTCGAACCCTGTTGCACAACCGTTTGCGCACTTCACAGTAAAACTCCTTGTTGACTGTTTGTCCTTGTGGCACGAATTCACTGTGAACCACACCTTTTCTGTCAAAAAACACAATGAGCATTGCCTTGATTCGCGATTTGCTCATCCTTGCTTTTTTCGGGCGAGGAGACTCCTTGATGTGTCACTCGCTGCTTTGGCGCTTTGATTCGGGATCGTACTGAAAAATCCACGTTTCGTCCCCTGTGATCACTCTGTCCAAAAATTCTGGGTCCGTTTCGTAGCGTTCATGCAATTCCTGGCACTTCAACAAACGCTGCTCCTTCATCTCACTCGTCAGGACTTTTGGCACCATTTTCGAGCAGACTTTCCTCATTTGAAGATCCTCCGTTAAAATGCGATGAACGATTGTTTTGGGTATTCCACACTCCTCTGCAATCACCCGAACACTTAATCGTCGGTCATTGTCCAAAACTTGACGCACTTTTTGCACCGAGTCGTCCGTTTGTAATGTCGACGGGCGTCCAGAGCGGTAGTCGTCGTTGACGGACTCCCAACCTTCCCGGAACCGCTTGTGCCACATGAAAGTTTGGCTTTTTTTCATCGCCCCATCACCGTAGGCTTTCCGAAGCATTTTGAGCGTCTCCGCCCCGTTTTTACCCAGTTTCCCACAAAATTTGATTGCATAACGCTGCTCCAAAAACTGGTCCATTTTTTGATCGACGAGGGTGCAGTAGATACCTCTGCGCGGAGCGTGACCCTGCCTCAACAACTGCCCGCAGGCGACTGATACCGGTCTCGTTTCCAAGCTCAGATCCCTCACCAACGTCTCCGCCCCGTCAGCCAGCATTGCCAACTACAAAAAATCATTCCGGGAACTTCTGGGACAAACCCTGTATTACATGTATTAATGTATATTACAGATATAAAGTTAACAACCATTAGTAAAATATTGCAATGTGTGTAGCCATGTTGAAATATAAAAGCGTTGGAAACATTTGGTATAAAATTCCTTACAAAAATAATTGCAACTAAAAATAGTTGTGGCAACCCCCCAGAAACTTGTTTGCAACCCCCAGGCTGGGAACCACTGCCTTAAGACATAGTTCAAAGAAATGGTATGAGGTTCACTTGTCTATGGTAGCATAGTGGTAATACTTTCCTGTATCATGCCATTAACCAGTGGTGCAGTGGGAATGCAAAAGTGGGACATCGTAGAGATTACAATCCCGCTTTTGAATAAAAAAGTCACGATTTGTATATTTATCACCATTATGATGATAGATATATCACATCCTTGCAACGGAAGCGTTACAACTCAAAAAATTCTGATCTTCAGAAAACGCAAAAAACTGTTTCTGGCTCAATTGAGAGATGTTGTGTTCATCTAATGATGTGTGTCAACTACCGGAAACCCAAATAACTTATGGCCTAACGTTTTGCACGGCAGGATGCAACACTGTTTTCTACATCTGGTTGTAACATTAACTCATTTTAACCAAATCTTGAGTTGTAACGTTTTCGTCGCAAGGGTGCAATATGAATTGTGGCATTTTTATTTGAAGGTGGGGGTGAACACTTGGAGTGGGTCCATTTTTAAAGTCACGCTACACCACTGCCATTAATGTAGGTTTGATAACCAATAGTGTCATAGAACATGTGCCATCCCATTGTAGTCTGGGGTTTGATTACCTTGGCAACAGAGTTTCGGATTTCTTGTAAAACAAGGTCCATGCACAGCATGACTGCTGTTCTTGTGTCTTAAAACCACTGATGGGCCATTCCATTGTTACGGGTGTAACATGTTGTACTTACTTTTTCATCAATACAAAAAAAAATTTAATAAAATTTTACTCCTTTATATTTTTGAAATAAAGAACACTACATAAGGAAAGGTTATTGACAAATTTTTTGTATCTTAAATTATTATTTATGTGATAAAAAAATTAAAAATTTTAGCGTTACGGATGCTACGGAAATTTTATCATGTTTTAACGTGAGTAAGTACTTCTTCAATGTCATGCTAATTAGAAACATATTAATGCCAAACTTATTTTTTGTCCCAAAAACTAAGGTTAATAATTTAATATTATGCATGGAATATAGCTTTAAAACGTATTATTTAGTCAGACGAAATTTTTAAAAACTCTCTTACGGGTGTTATCCAGTGCAAAAATGCATATATTTGTCATACAGTACGTAAACATACATGATACATGTATTAGGAAATATCATTAAAATAAATGCACACAGCAATACATTAATAGACCAGAGTCCTGTTTAAATCTATTTTAATAATTAAGATACTTTTTTTTATAAAAATTGAAATTGCCCCTTTATTAACTAATTGAGAAGCACTTGTAATAACAGGACACTTATTCTCACATGATATTTTTTTTTTTTTTGCCAAAACCACAGATTTCTGCTAGGTTGCATATAGTTTAAGAACAACTCCATGTTTTCTTGATCAATCTCTTGAACCACCGCAGAGTAGTTCTTTCTAGTATTTGATTTTTCTGTAGTCAATGTAAAACAAAGTTCCCAATCAGAATTGCATTCAAAGCATTTTCTGATGTATTGGAGAATGGAGTCCTAAGATGATGATGATTACCTGAATATTTGCGAACACAAACATTATAAGGCATATTTGACACTGGAAGGACATCCTGGGGTTGAAATTTTTATTTATTTATTTTTTATTTTCACTGCATGATATTCATGGATAAAGTGGTTATGAGGTTCACTAATTGTCATCCACATATAACGTTTCTATTGAATGTTTCTTTTGACAGTAACTTTATATTTGATCAATAAAGTATCTTCTTCCCTGGTGTTTCTTGACTTAATTATCCCGAAGATAAATGCTGTTACTTTTCTTATTGTGTCTTGAAAAGGTTGGTTGGTTTGTTTACATCTCACAGGGGCATAAACAAGCTTAGGCACTTTTGGTATTTCTTCTTTTAAAATTTTTGTTGCCACAGCCAACCTTTTTATAGGACTCGATCTTCTGACTCTATGTACAGCCTTATCAAATGTTGGCTTGCACTGGTAAGACCTAATTGAACTCCATTCTACAGTTTCAATAGAAGTTGATTTTTTTAATTCTTTCCTTTTTTTTCACAATATTTTCTTTGTCTTTCTGCATTGTAAGCCCTCTTTTCATTTAATGATTTTCTTCCCTGTTTTGTCAGCTGGCGTAATTTTTTTTTTCTCTTCTGTTCTTATAAGCATTTCATTTCTCTGGATCGTTTTTTAGATTCTTATGATACTTAGATACCCTAGCTTTTGAGCTTGCCATGACCTGTAATGCATAACAAGTAATTACTTTATGGCATCTTTTAAGATGGAGATATCTGTGACATTTATTATTAAAAAATTATAATTTAAACAAAGGTGCAATTTAAATTGTATGATGTCGAATAATTTTAGCTTTAGCAACCTGTATAACATAGTTTGTACTCACTAGCCTTTTCATTGATGGTCTTTTACTATATACACTATTATCACAGAGTAGGCTGTAAGTTTTTTATCATACTCGTACATAAATCCATTACAGTAGGCAGAATGCACAGGTTACACAAATAAACCCGTAACGTAACACTGGTAATGTCACACCCGTAACAACAATTAAAAATACTTATTGCATTATTTACCTTAATTTATTGATTGCATGTGATTGAAAACATGCTAAGTCAAGTAAATTCAAAGTCAATTGTAATTAGGCCTAACATTCCATTCTAAAAATTAACTTCGTTATTATTTTGTTACGGGTGTGACAAGAAAAATATTATGGAAGTTAATTTATTATTACCAAATTTTGCTTATCTGATTAAAGCTTTATTTTTTACACATGTGATGCCCAAGATGTGTAAAATCTGGAATTTTTTTCTTACGAAAACATGGAACTTTGCGTAGTGGTAGAAAATGGTGTTGCCAATTCTGAAATATTTTTAGCAATTTTTTTTCTATGCTTGTCTTCAACTTTGACATTATTTTTTGCACACCCTATAAATTTATTTACTACTATTTTTACATATTTTTAATCTATATAATTTTATCTACAAATCGATATATAATATTTATGTTTAGAGAAAATTTGAAAATTTGGTACCCGTGTTCTGTTTTTCCTGGAATGGCTGTGAGCAAAAAATTGAAGTCCTCTCACTTAATTTTTTTAGAATTATTATTTATTTTCTTTCATCATTTTTAGGTATTATTATCAGCGAGGTATCATTGCAAAAGTTGATGGCCATCGGCTCATGTATCAGTTCTTGTCCATCCCCAGCAGTGGTGCTGTCAAGATGGAATTAAAAGCAATAGAGAATCCAACCGATGGGAACGGTACTTCTTGAAACTCCAAGAAGTTGTTTTGAAAATCTGTGATGCCTATTCTTGACTTGCCGCGACAGGCAGATTATCGTAGACCTATGCTATATTATCAAAAATATTCAGAGATTTATTTTTAGTTAGAACAGCACTTTTATTTTTAAAATTAGATCAAACTTTGTTTCAGGCAAAATATTCATTTTTGAGTGTGGAATGTATGAATATAGGTTTATTCTGCTTCTGTAACAGAGAGTAAAGACTTTTAAGTCTGACTAAGCCCCAGGGGCGGACTGGGCTGATGTACCCTCACGGGTGATAGGACTCGCACCTCCGAATAGACAAGGACTTGCGTCCTCCAAAAATCCAAGTTACGCGCCCTTTGAAAGGACCCAGTCCACCTCTGTTAAGCCCATGCTGCTGTAAGCAGATACAGTCAATAGTAATGTCATTACCCCCTAAAGTCTTTCTTCCTTATTCTTTTATTACTTTTCAACTTTGCAGATCATTTGAAATAATCTGTAAGGTTGAAAAAAGTAATGAACAAAAACTTTTGGAGGCAATGGGACAATACAGGTAATGACATTATTCACGTTCTTGAAAGTTCTGCTTTGGGAGTTGATTATAGTCATTACAAGTTATACAAGAAGGGAAGAAATTACAAATTATACATCAATTTTTTAGATCAATTTCATAGATGCAGTGTGGCATGTAATGCTATCATTATAGTAATAATTGAACTATTTCACACTCTAGGAAGCTTGTAATTGACCCAGGTACTGTTTTAACTTCATGGATCTAAATCCAATAGCTTGTGCATAAAATACTGCTCAGCCCCATTCATCTAATATGGCCATGTGAACTGCACATGTACAAACTGTAGGCCTCAGTATAGAATGACCCCCGTGCAGTAAAATTCACGGACATGATCGGGAAGACTGTAATTTCTAGTACAGTATGACCTTGGTTATTCTTGCCCATAAGACAAAGAATACTTTTGATAATATAGTATATGTTTGTATAAAGTGAATTTTTCTCGTTATGGGTTTTTATAAGAAACCAATGTGATAACTATTTATTATATAAGAACTGTTTCATATCTTTTATCTTGAGGTATTTTTAGAGAAACTTGTTCTACGCAGGTTTGACGGGTTGTAATATATTCTGGGTTATTTGTTATCGAGCATTTGTACATAAAGCCTTATTGAGAATGGTTGGTTGGTGGGGGCTTAAATGTCAAGATTTGACACTAATTTATATCGACTGTTTATGATTATTATTTGCATTTCAAAAATGTATGTTTCATTATATTCGCCATGTTTGGATGCAATTTTGAACAAACATAAATGAGAATTTCTAAGTTGCATGCTGATTGGTCAGTTGTGATGCTTGTATCTATTTAAAGTGCACTTTTGAAAGAGGTTGTGGGGGAAGATAATGTAGAAGCACTCGTATTCAAAATGCGAAGAATCATAGCAATAATCATTACAAATAAATCATTGCCGTAATCAGGGCAAAATCATTCAAATTGGTGAAATGTATTGTTTCATTCTCTCGGGTTATTCACCGAATCGGAATGATCGCCCTCATTCACCTTTAAGGAATGATCACCCTCATTCACCTTTAAGGAATGATCGCCCTCATTCACTCTTAAGGAATGATTGTCCTCATTCACTTTAAGGAATGATCGCCCTCATTCACTCCAAGGAATGATTGTCCTCATGCACTCTTAAGTAATGATTGCGCTCATTTATTCTTAAAGAATGATCACGATCATTCACTTTAAAAAATGATTGCGCTCATTTATTCTTAAAGAATGATCACCATCATTCACTTTAAAAAATGATCGTCCTCATTCACCTCTAAAGGTAATCCACTGAATTCTGAAGTGCTAGAAAAGTATCTTATTTTGTAGCCTCAGGAAAGCATCCAAAGCATACCTCTTGCAGAGTGGTAATACACTTGTCCCTCCATGCGAAAAATCCTGTTTTGAATCCTACTGAACTGAGCTTTTGCCATCTTTCTGCCATTCATATTCACAAGTTTGATTACTTAGGTGATAGAGGTGTAGAATCTATAGAAAACTATAAGTTGTGGAAAGCAAATAATAAGAAAGTTCATATATGTACCACATGTCCAGTTGAAAAGGTAACATCCTGTATATCTCTTGATAGGAGTTGAGTAGAAACTTGAAAAAAAATGCGAGTCAATTTTTATTTCTATTTTGGGAAGCCCAAAATTAATATCAAGGAATTTTTTCATTCAACCCCTTGACCCCCTAACTTTGAATTTTCAAATGGCACCCCCTATCTTGTGATATATTATAAACAACGTAAAAAAAATAAAATATTTCTTCGAAAAAAAAAATTGGTTCATGCATTCGGGAGAAAGAGCTAAAAAAAATTGTTTTTTTTTTACCCCTTCAAAGAATACAAGAGAGAAATAGAGAAAGAGCGCTTTGACCTATTTTTGGTGTGAATGAACTGATGAGTATGAATTTTCATGCCATCTGCGCAGAAAATCAGGTTTCTTTTGCATATTGGTCATACACAATGATACTCGTTCGTTATTTCTATCGCTATATCAGTGCTAATAACACAAAAGAACGATTTTATTTTTAGCTCTTTCTCCTGAATGCATGAACTAATTAAAATTTTTTTTCACTGCAATGTTTTATTTTTTACGCTGTTTAAACGATGTATCACAAAATGGGGTGCCATTTGAAAATTCAAAGTTCAGGGACCTAAAGGTTGGATAACATTTTTGATATTGTTTAGGCTCCCACGAAATAAAAGTGGCTTTTTTTCTTTACATTTTTACACAATAACTCTTATCGAGAGATATACAGGGTGTTACCTTTTCAACTGAACACACAGTATATTGAAGTGATAATCAAAATTAGAACATTATTGAATTTATCACTTCACTGTATATTTGGATTTTTGTGCTTTCCCCCTTCCATAATCCTTTGGAGAAAATTTTCACATACAAGTTGAAACGTGGAGGAAATGTAGAAGTGGTAAAGGTAGCTGAAACCATCAGGTTACATGGTTTTGAGTTCACTTGGTACGCCATGTAAATGCAAGATATTGGAAACAGACCATGTAACCTATAAGGTGCAGCATGGCTCTTACTATCCTTTCACCGTGAAATTCAACTCGTTTCTTTGAATATAACCAAATTTGTCATAACCACATACAACCAAGCATACACACTTTTGCACACTAACTTGTCATTTTGCCTCACATCTATATGTTGACACAAAGTGTGGCCCCTTAGATGGAAGTGCCTTTTATTCTGTGCTTACGCACAGCCGGTGAAAATGATGCAGTGTCTTTAGCGACTGGATTATACCAAAGTGCATAAATGTTGATCTTCATATCAAAGTTTATCTTTAAAGCATTAATTTCTATGGCAGTGATAACTTAATACATTTATTTTGTTAATGAAAAGTTATAATGATATATCAATTTAATGAAAATGACATTCTTGGAAAGGAATGCATGACCATATCTTTCTTCGCTGCACACTTTAACTTCAAGAATATCATTATCTGTACCTTGTTTTAATGTATCCTTATTTACACACAGCACTTCTTCATCTCCTGGTGTAACAGCTCTTGAAGGAGTAGGCTTCCTTTACAGGGTTGGTCATAGGCGTAGAGTTATGTGGGCCCGTGGGGCTCAAGCCCCCGCAATAATTTGAAATAAATTGCAATTTTACATATACTGTAATGTAAAAATGCTCGTAATGTGCTTGCTAATAATTTTGAGAACTCTGCGTTGAGAGGATTTATGAGCCCCCAGACAGTTTAGCAGATGCTGCCCTCCAACCGATCTCTGTCCAGCTCTTCAGCCCCATCCGTTTTTCAAGAGCTAAATGCTAACACTCTGTCAAGCTCTTATTTTTTTCCACTGTTCTCCTTTTACACACATATGTAGTGTCTCCAGGTTTTGATTGGATTTTTAAAATATTCATTATAAAATACATACTTATTTCAATATGTTAGCACTTTATTAACATAAAAGTGTTTATATGTAAATATAGTCAGATGATGACAAAGTCAGTTTAAATTAGTGGGAATTTTTTTTAAAAATGTATTTAACGATAATAAATTTTAAAAAGGGTTCACACCAGGTCTTCTTAAAATCCTGGGCCCCTGAGCATTTGCCCACTCCCTGTGCCCGGCCCTGCTCCTTCATGATTGCCATCCGCTTTCTTCTGTTTGCAGTTTGACTTCGCCACAGTCATGGTCCCATTTTCTTGAGGTCTTCACCACTCCATCCATTCATCTTTTTTCTAGGGCACATCTTGCTCTTCCTTCATATACACATGACACTAGCTATGCAATATTAAATATTACTCATACTATTTTGCAAAGACTTATGCCATACAATACAATAATTTTTGTAAAATAATTAGACTTTTTCCATTTTTATAAAATGCAGTAGCACCTCCATATATCAAAGTCGACGGTTCCATGAAAAAAATTTCATATATAGGAACTTTGATATGCAGAAATGATCATTTTTATACACATGTATTATGTTGTATATTGTATTTAGAGACATATTTCCCAACCAATGCACTTTCCTTCATAAAAAGTGAATATGATTTACATTATATATATATATGCTATGTTCATATAACTAAACACAATAATTAATGAGAGAAAATGTTCTAAACATACCTTGAAAACTACCCTATTTATGTCGTTTATATGCATTTGCATATTTGTAATAAATTTTGTAATGTCTTGCTATAAAACCAGCAGCATAGCAATCCAAAACTCGTGGGGCAGACTCTAGTGGCTTTAAAGAAGGTTATGTAATACAGCCTTGTAAAAGACAATGTGTTTTGATATCCGGGGGGGGAGGGCTTCAGCCCCCCTTTCCCAAGCCACTGTACGCAACAAATTTTAATGATGGTTCCTCATAAAAACGTCCACACTTAGTCTGTGTAATACATCGTTAGGAACATTTTCGGCAAATTGGAAACCATAACATTTTATAGCGCTTAACGAACAAAAATGCTTCGATTTGTCAAAAAATTTTATATATAGATTTTTTTTTTCTATATATAGAAAAGGTTTTTCCATGCAGTGTCTATGAGGATTCACAAAAGTCTCGTTATGTAGAGATTTTCGTATATGCAGAAGCTGTACTGTATTTGTTAAGAACTCCTAAAGGTGGGTTTACACTGTATAACAATGTTATTTAATAAAAGATCCTTAATTTTATTCTGTTATATTTGGACCATCCTGTATATGTATGTTTATATATATATATATACATACAGGATGCCATAACGTTTTACGAAACACATTTTAGTGGTAAATGACATACTAAAAATAATTGTATCAAAAATAGCATCAAATTCAATTTGTCTCTAGGCAGGGAATGTTACCGAACACTTGTTTGATAACTACTGCAGATGGATAATATTAGACATGTTCTTTAATATAAAGAAGTTATATAACGTTGTGCATTATATATATATCTTTATTATGTTTAACCTTTTCATTGAAATTTTATGACATTTCCATATAGCATGTAATATGATGTAAACTTGCCTTGAGAATTTAAAAAAAAAAATTTTTATACATGTACTTTTAACGTTGCTATTTATCATGAGAATTCCAAATTTTGTAGGTGCATAATTTGACACTGATGCTTATATATTTTTTCCTATCAAATGAAAAGTACGAAAAGTGAACAGATTAATAATTTTATGCATTTGTATATACATATATTTTTAATATATTTTATCAAGGTGGATATCAAATTTAACGAGTGATATATTATATAACTGATCTATAGATTGCTAGTAGAGTTACTTTTATTAAATAAAACATTGGATACATAATGCGCAGGATTGGTTCTAGGCACCTTGTCACCTGTGTGCCACAGGGTTATTGCTGCCCCTGTGGTTGTTATCGTTGAGTGTTATTTTGTCTACAGGGAAGCTGTATTGTTCTACGGTCATAGATTGAATGCATGCTTACACTGCACACACACACACATACATACATACACCAGAATTAGCCCTATGTATACAGAGGATTGACTAATCTAGTCGGTATTGGCAATTAAATTTTTGCAGTTGGCGAGTAGAAAATCTCTTTTTATTAGTTTCAAATGTTTACTTTTTGAGGTGGGCCAGTAGTGGTCTTATTTGGTATGTGCAATTTGCCACAATTAATCGAGCCCTATATGCATATATGTACAGAGCTCAGCAAATTTAATTTTGTGATGGCTACTGTCAACTAGAGTTTTGTAGTTAGCGAGTGGGAAATCCTTTCATACTGGGTTCTCCTTTTTTTTTTTTAGTTTTTTAAGGCGAGTGAGTACCTTCCTTTTTCTGGCTAGCACAGTATGCTACAATTTGCTGAGCCCTGTATATATGTAATTTAATCAGCATGTAGAGACATATAACCATCTACAGCAGTGGTTCCCAACCCTTTTCAAGCCGCAACCCACTTTTATAATAGGCAAGTAACCCATGACCCCTTTTATAGTAACCAAAAGCTCTGAGATCCACGTCACCCCAACCTCTTTTCTTATTTCATCCACCCATCTAGTTTGAGGACGTTTTCTAGGTCTTCGGTGGTCTCTTGGAATCCAGTTCAGAATTTCTGTTGTCCATCGTTGATCAGTTCTTCTTGCAATATGCCCAGCCCATCGCCATTTCAGCCCTTTTACTTTAACAATGATGTCCTCTACTCTAGTTTGCTCTCTCACCCAAGTGTTTCTTTTTCGATCTCTCCTAGTTATTCCAAGCATGCACCTCTCCATGCTCCTTTGCGTTGTCTGTAACTTTCGTATTGCTCCAACTGTTAGACTCCATGTCTCTGATCCATAAGAGAGGACTGGCAATACACACTGGTTGAAGACCTTTCTTTTTAGACACAAAGGCAATTTCCCCTTCAGGATAAAACTGTTTCTTCCAAATGCACTCCAGCCAAGTTTAATACGTCTGTTGAGTTCTTTCATAATGTTGCCATCCATTGAAATCAGCTGGCCAAGGTAAATATATGAATCAGCAATTTCTAGCTCAATGTTGTCAACTTGTATTTTTGTTTCCTCTACGAAATTATTGAACATGATCTTAGTTTTTTGTAGGTTCATCTTGAGTCCAACTTCTTTACTTCTAGTTGAGAGCTCCTGTACCATGTCTTGGAGTTCTGATGGGTTCGTTGAAAAAATAACAATGTCATCAGCAAACCGCAAATGATTTAAATATTCACCATTTATTTTTATTCCCTTGTTATTCCAATTTATCTGCTGAAAAATCATCTGTAAAGCTGAAGTAAAAAGTTTTGGAGAAATGGTATCTCCCTGCCTCACACCTTTACCAATTTTGATAGTTTTGGTATCTTTATGTAACCGAAATTTTGCACTTGCATTTTTATACACACGTTTCACCATGTCAATGTACACATCCTCAATGTCTGTTGATCTTAAAGAGTTGATGACTGCTGATGTTTTAATAGAGTCAAAGGCCTTCTCATAGTCAATAAATGCAACACACAATGGAAGTTCATATTCATGTGTTCTTTCAATTAATTGATGAGCTTGATGTGTTGTTTCCCCTTGGTGTGTAGCTGTTTGATTTCTTCATAGAATTCTTCAACCTCCTCGTCGGTATGGCTTGATGTTGGTGCATATGCCTGTACTATCTGAAGTTGGTATCGCTGGGTTAGTTGAACAACGAGCCTCGCTGCTCGATCTGACGTGCTTTCGACTTCAAGAAGGTAGTCTTTAATTCTTTTGTTGATTAAGAAGCCAACACCACTTGTTCTTCCAGTTTCCGTTCCTCTATAATAAAACAAATGTCCACTTTTAAGTTCCACCAACTCTTCACCTTTTCTTCTAACTTCACTGAGTCCTACAATGTCCCATTTGATCTTGTCAAGTTCTTCTTCCAATTCTTGAAGTTTTGCTTCAGAAGCAAGGGATCGTCCATTATACGTTGCCAAGGTCAATAACAAACGGCAGCCTGGGCCATTCCAGTGATTCTTAGCACCCCCTGCTTTCATGCCACGCTGACCGCTGCCTTGATCAGGAGCACTCCAGCACCTGGAGACTAGGGGCCATGGTTTTTGGTGTATTAGCATATTGGAGGAATTAGCCATCATTTCACCACGCTGGCTAGACGGGTTGGTGAATTAGCCCTCCCCTTCCGCCTTTCTATCCGTGCAGCAAATATTAATTTGCCTCTTGGATAGAAAGCTCAGCCTGCACCACTTGAAGGCGGGGTAGGACACTAGGTTACTGGCCTGGCCGGTTCCACACATCGTCACATACGTTCAGCGTGTGGGTCTCCTTCCAGTTAGATACCAGCAACCCTTTTGCAGGCCATGTAATATGTATACATATAAGCATATGCAAAAATTGGTGCAAAGTAGGATACATTGTAGATTGTTGACAGCTTTGTGGATCGTTGTCTTTGATGTTAGGCAGAGCATATATCAACGATTGCCATACATAATTGCTGTTCTTTATCAGGAATTCACTGGAGTGGACTCTGAATCAACACAAGAGTATTAGCCTTTATCCTGCTTTTGTTCGTCTGTCAACAGCGCAACTTGTCGGTGAAAAATATATGGAAGTCGAGAAACTATGAAAAAATTTGAAGAAATGAGATGTGGGGGAGGACAGTAATTAGTCAGTGGAGAATTTAAAAAGGCCTTCCACACATCAGTGAAACTGGAAGTAGATTTATGATCATTAACAAGGCTGCTTACGTATGGAAAGGTTCCATAAAATCTAAATTCAAAGGATGTCTAGGTCGACAAGCAATGGAAAGTCACAAAATTTTAATTCTGCTGGAATGAGCAAAATGATGAAAGATTTTTGAAATTCAGCCTTTACAGAACACATTTGTGTGTGTGTGTGTGTGTGTGTATGTATTATATATTATTATATTAATCAACCAGACTAACATAGCTGTAACTAGCTTCGAAGTCCGAGCCCCCGGATCAAAATAATTTTGTGATTTAATGTTCAATTAAAGTTCACCCCAGCCGAATCCAAATGAAGGACAGCAGTATTTATCTGAAAAGCGTCGATATAATTCAGAAAAAAAAAAAAAGGAAAACCCCTCCACAAATGTTATTAAATTTTGATGTATACTACCTATGGCTGTATGTTGTTTTTTTATGACTATAAGACCTTTGTTTAAAAAAAGTCAATTTGTGTGTTAATATGGATATTGTAGAGTTTTTACACAACCTGGAATTGTCCGGGAAAAACGAAATTTTTATAGTCAAACCTGCAAAAGTCAGGGAAAACTGTAAAGAATAGATTTTCGATGTTTGTTTGTTTGGCTTTTTTATGGCGCAAGAGCATCTGGGCTATACTGCGCCAAACATGGTAAAATCAAAGACTGTTGTAAGGACAGTCTTTGATTTTACCACGTTTGGCACAGTATAGCCAAATTTTCGAGTGCCGACTATAAAAAATATAAATAGAGAGTAATTATACTAAAAAAACTTGACGTTTTGGTTCGTCTTTTGCAAACCTTCTTCCAAAGTGATGTCAGTCGTTGATGGAAGTCGACATCCATCGATGACATCAGTCGACTTCCATCGATGATTAAGAACACTTCAGAAGAAAGTTTACAAGAGATGAACCTGAACGTCAAGTTTGTTAAGTAGTTAAGCTCTGTTTATATTTTTTATACAGTCGGCACTCGAAAATCTGTTTTTTACAATTTAAAATGTGCTGCGAAAATCTTCATGAAATCAGGGAATCCTTCTTAACTTTTTCTGAATAACTAAATTTTACACAAACGTAGGACTATTTCTCCCGAAACTGAAGTTCAATTCAAATCTTTGCTTGCAATCTGTCAGGGATTTTGTCCAAAAAATCGGGGGGGAAAAACGTAGAAAAGACCGAATTTTTTCCTCCATAATAAGTGAGAACCCTGATATTGGCATTTATCGAAAATGTTTTAATCACAGTTTTATAAAACAATATAACATTGATTAAAATGGTATAATCTTCTTTTAGATAATATTATATTGTTTTATATTTAAAATTTATAAAGCTGATGCACGATTTTATTTTTCGTAAATTACACAGGCCGACAAGAGTTTTGCTGACTTACAGCTGAGAGTTGATTTTAAGGTATTTTGATGTACTGAAATCCAAAATCATGTTAGTTTTTGTATATCACGTTCAATTTTTTCTCCAAAGTATTTTGAACGTCCGAAAATGAGCAAAAAGTGGGTACTTTATGTGTGGTTTGAGATGAAGAAATGGTATATTCAGAATTGTTTGATAGAGAAGTTTTAAAAATGTAACAATTACTATCTAACAGACATATAGCAAAACGAATCTGGACTGCTTAAACAATTTCATCTGTCAGATATGATGGCAAGTTAAAAAATTGCTGGGTTATTTTCTCCAATATGAAAGTGCCTCGTCTTAATCCAAATATATCAGTCAATCAATTTTTAATACAATTTGCCTAACCTAAGGATCATGCAGTTCATTACTAATTGTTTCAGATTTTTATTAGCAAATCCTGTTTGAATTGCGGGATCAAAAGTTTGATTCATATAACATCATACCAATAAACATGGAATGGGATAGTTCAAGAACTCGACGTGATACAAAAAAAAAAGGGGGGGTGGGTGTCATCTTTGAATTCAGCTTACCAAAATTAGTTAAAAACAAGTGTCACATATGTCAGCAGAGTTTTTTTTTTGTCGGCCTGTGTTATCACTGAATTGTTCAATATTTTTATGACTGTTAGGCATTTTGGTTGTGATTTTTGCTTGTTTTATAATTTTATATGACAGACGTGGTGAATTGCTGTGCCTTTGCTGAAACAGCAGCAAGTACCGGTGTTGGGAGCATCTCAATTGAGCATTAATTAATATTATGGCTTGTTGAAACTCATGATTCTAAAGCCTGTGAAGGGCAAAAATATTTTTGTTGTGATATTAGAATTGCCCATGCTCACTGATGTATATTGTTTTCTATTGATTAAACACTTATATGCAAAGTTTTTTTTCTTTCTGGTTACTTCATAAACGTAAATACAGAAATAAGCATAAACCTGTTTATCCAATTCCTTAGCTAAATTTGTTTTCCCAAACAAAACGAAAACAAGCTTTCTTTTTAGGCCAATGGACACACATTATACGTATTTTCACTGGATTATGAATCTGAGCAGCATTGGATGTAGTCGGGGTTTGTAACCTCCATCGCAATGAAATTTTGTATATTTAACATAGGAATATATGAGTTGTAGCTCTGTAACCCCTCCCATTAAGCCTATAACCCCTTATGAACTTTCTGCCTACGCCGCTGGATGTAGTCAATTTTATGAATAGTGACGACTTCGAAATGACATGTTCTGTGATGTAACATCAGTCGAATGATTGAATTGAATAGAATGAACGACTGATCACAATCTCCACGCGAGAATTCTCTAAGGAGCAAACACTTTAATTAAATTATCCGTAAATTTTTATCCACATATTTTACAAAAAAAAAAAAAAAAAAAAAATTATCCACATAAAAAAGACTTAAAAATATTTTTAATAATAGATCAATAGCTCACACGAACTATAAATTTCAATATTAAAGTTCACACTTTCAGTAATATATTCCAGTTTGTACTAAATATAATACTGCATTTATATTGATTATTTTATACTATACTTGAATAGAAAACGATTTCTATACAAGTATACTGTTTTGCAGATAGAAAGAAAACAATAGGATGCTATTTATATGAATTCCATTTTTTCAATCGAAACAAAGCGCTAAGTTAGGAATGTTACATTTCTGTTTTTTTCCTCATAGTATTGAATACTTTCATAATGATTTTAATCTGTATTTCTTCCAAGAATTCACATTTAATTAGAATTATGCGTATATGTATTGTTTTTACCCTAGGTTAAACAAGTTTTTTTTTGTTGTTTTGTTTTTTTGAAGCTGTTATGGAGATATCAAAATCTACGTATACAATAGAACGTCTTTAACTTCCTTTCCAACATGGCTCGCTGGACTTTTTTTTTTTTCAAGTAGACATTCAATATTTTTAGCAAAAACGCTCGTATTTGTGTTCTCATGTATTCTTATCTTAGGAAAGAAGGCAACGCAAATGCTGGTCAAAACAGAATAATAAAAACGAAACATACAAGAGAAAAGTTGAGTAATGATAGTTTGTTCCGTTTCACTCATTACGCCAACTACAACCACACGTGACTTTGTAGTGTGAAAGCAGAGGCGTACGCAGAAAGTTCATAAGGGGGGTTATAGGCTCAATGGGTAGTTACAGAGCTACAATTCATATATTCCTATGTTAAATGCACAAAATTTCATCAGCACCCTCTGGGTACGCCAGTGCGTGAAAGTGCACATCTGGGGGTCAAAATATTACATCCATATAATTCAGGCAAGGTTTCTCCGTATACTGACTGGTATGCTGTTTCAGAAGACACATAATTCGCAGTCTTAAGTATCATTTTTGCAGATTCTTCTCTCAAAATAGAAATACCCCTTTACCCTTTAGTAGTTAAGCCTTAGAAGCTTTGATAGGTGTTACTGAAATAGCCAGCTTTAAAAGAACAACAAAAAAAGGACATCTGGTCGTTGGGGGAGAGAAGGGTGCGAAAACCATCCCACAATAAAAAAAAATTCTGACGTAATAACTACATTGTAGTAAGAGAATGACAAAGAACAAATTTTTAGGCAGAGGAGACTGAGCGACGGCTATTTATCGGAAGTTTAGATCTTTACTACAAGGCTAGAATAAAAGGAATAGTATATTATTAGTATACCATTCCTGGTGATATATTATTAGTGACATATTTTGGTATGTATATTAATATGTATAATTATATACAGTAGCGGATTACTCGAAGCGCGGATTGTGCAGCTGCACAGAGCCGCCTCCAAATGACTGGAATATGTCACTCCTGATTAGCTATCTATAAAAAAAGTATTTGTGAAAATTTGTACTTTTTTATTTGAAAATAAAATATATTCGAAGTTTTCATTTAAAAATAAGGTACTTGTGCATACGTTTCCATTCTGAATAAGGGAATTATATGAATTACAAATAAAAATAAATGATTCTTTATATAAATTCTTTTTTATATATATATATAATTAGAAGGTATGGCACAACAACCAAAACAAAGCGTGACGTGGCCCGCACGCCCTTGATTTCCACCCCATCGCTTAAAACACGTAACTGTGCTTTACTTCTTTTGCGGAGCCATACTGGAGTCGCAAGAGTAACTATTCACATCATTCTTATGCACTTTTAAGTTTCTGGATGAATCCAATAGTTTCGGACATGGTCTATTGGTTTCTACAATTAGCGCAAGAGTATTTGTGTCATCATCGTAAATACCCATCTTTCGCTATGCTCAACGATTTTCTGGCAACGAAAATAGAAGTACTCGTCTAACTGTGTGTTTCAGTTCCCTATATCATAATTTCTTAAATGTACATAGTTCGTAGCGCCGGTTGGAGTTGTAAAATCGTACAATTTGGTAGTCTTAGTACCATAGTCCGTCACGTTAAGTCAATACTGCTTACTGGTTTAAGTTACGTAATTAATTACTCTCAGAGTTGTAAAAAAACCCGGGAATTTTTGTTATTTTGGAAACTTCGAACGTAGAAACCAAGATAGCTAGAATAAAGGAGGTAGTCCCGTCCGCGCCTTTCTTTTTATTGGTCGATTCGACACAATCGACCAATAGAAAGAAAGGTGCGAACAGAACTACATCCCTTATTCTAGCTATCTTGGTTTCCTCCCATCAAAGTTTTCAATGTGCCCAAAATTCCCGGGTTTTTTACAACTCTACTCTCACCAAACAGGCGACAAAGTACGAAGCCCCCCCCCACTACACGCGGGTGTTTCAATTAATTAGGTTAACATATTTTCGGACTATTCTGCGGTGCTACCGATTTTAAAGTTTTCTCTGAAGTAGAGGCGTATCAATTAAAAAAGAATGGTGGGGAGAGCTTTAAACAGGTCGTGTGATTCGTGGGGGAGGGACTTGTTTTGACAAAGTGGAGAAAGTGGCTGCCAAATGCAATGCTGTATTCCCAGACAGGACATGAGCTTCGGTCAAAAAACATGGTGAGACATATCTATATTCTTTGCGGCATTCTATACCTTTTGATTCGGTCTTTTGAAAACATATGTAATAAATGGGGCTTGCGATACGCAAGCCCGCCTTTCTTACTACACTGTATGGAACACAGTGAGCTATTTCGGCCAACTTTTCCATTACCCAAATTGCGTAATCCATAACAACTATAAACTACTCATTCATCTAACATGTCATATAAATATTAATCAAACGTCGTGACACCCAGTTGAAATTACTGAATAAAGTATATTTTTTTCTCCCTATTATTTAGCCAGTTTTTGACCATTTTTCTGTATTTTGCGCGTGTTTCTGTCGTACACTCTGGCAATACTTAAAGCGCAAGTTTGTGTATCAAAACAAAATTTTCCTCATTCCTAGACGCCGAATAGATAAAAGTGCGAAGAAAATTTTCTATGTTAAAGGCTATTTTTATGAGGAAATAGAAGGAATTGCAATTAGGCCATGGCGGAAGCAAAACTATCCAATGTTCGTATTATTTCGAAGTCTAGCGGAAAGGGATTGATGGTCAATGTCTTCTAAATGTTCATATTTAGTAGTACCTTGAAAAATTGTGGGGAAAAGCAATAATATAGAATATATATTTTTAGACAGCGTACATAAAGGGATATTGAACGTAATGCTTGTGGTATGCATTCTACCCAGAGTTATGTGGCGTCTCCAGTGGGGAGCTTGTCAACATTATCCTCCTTGCATGGAGGTTACATTCCATTATCGTGCAAAAAAGATAAAACGCATCAAGATGACTTGAATATCGAAAACGGTACTTCGAAAAATCGCGTTTGCCTGAGTTCGTTATTTTCGTTTTTATATCGCTTTTTGGTTGCCTTTCTTCGATTGCTATGCTTCCGATTGCCGCATAATATCGACAACGAATCACTTTTAACTGTAGAATATAAAAATGAATCCAAGGGTGAAGATTTGGAGTGTAGGTTGATGGAAGATGAAGTACCAGGGTTCGTACCTACCATAAATTCTGTTCGCTTCGTCAGAAACAACGAAAGTTCTCCTGTTACTAAATTTCCGTCACATCTTCATGCTGTCCAAAAACCAAAGACAACTGCTGTTGCTGTTGATAAGGTAATTGTAAAGAAAACATAGTGTATCTGGTTAAAATGTAATATTTGTGGCAGTCTCCAAAATGTCCATAGTTAATGATAAAATTTGTACAAGGCTTTTAATTACAGACTTGCTTTGATGTTGGGTGATATCAAACTGTTGCAAATTATGAACTTGGGTAACAGTGCAGAACACGTCCCATAGTGTTTCTCTTCTTGGCCATAGTACAGACCACATACCCTAGTGCTTTTTATCAGAAAGTGTTTCCAACACGCATGGCAACAGTGATACTCACTTGCCGCCATGTTGTTTACGTCATCTTAGCAACATGATGTCTTGATTCAGCGAAGTTCAGAAAAAAGAGGTACTTTATTGCTCTTCTTCGTCTGATGTGTGTGGTTTTATAGCGTTTAAAAACGCTGGAAAATTTTTTTTGGTTTATTTTGGTTCCGGCGATGCCATACAAATTCCGTGAAGGAGTCAAATAGTTCCTCATTCAGGACTATGGTTTTTCAGTACTTCCTTCTTTCCCCCTCCTCTGCCCCCTTCCTTTTCCTCCACTCTCCATCCCCATATCTTGCTACTTTTCTTCTCCTACCCTCCCTTCACTGCTATTACATCCCTAACTACACCTCCTTTCTGTATTCCCCCATTCACCACCACTAAAACCCCACCTACACTCCCTTCCTGATCTCGGTCCCTTTCCTCCCCTCTTCCATGTCTCCTCCAGCCTTCCACCTCACCTGTCATGCTTTCCGGTATCCGCATTGGAAAGCGTCATTCAAACGAGGGCTAGCCCATGATCTCTTCCCACACTTATATCCGGACAAAAATAATCCTTTTTTTGTAACCCACTCCAGCACATTTCTTTTCTCTTTCAACCGAAATTCCACACAAAAATACATCAACCGCTCACACATACAATTTCCTCCAACGAACACAGCCAAAATGACGACAAAATATGTGAAAATGCCCTTGTGGGTCCAAGTGCCTGTATGTGTGACATCACACAGTCTATGATGACATAAGGCTATATCCAACTACTTCCGACTCTTTTCGAGAGGAAAAAAAGCACTAGGGTATGTATTGTATACTGTTACCCTCTTCTCTTGAAATGAATCGCAAAGTCACTGGATTTAGTATCTAGGTGGTGGAAGTACAGAACATGTCCCATAGTGCTTTTTCTCTCTAGAAAAAAGTAGAAAACTCGCTGTAGGCAGGGCTGTGACGTGAAGAACTCCGTCATGTGACAACTGACATCATACAGTGGTTCATCCTTCTTCGTTGTGGCAATTGGAATCGTGTGTGAACGTTTGAGTTATAATTTTATTGTGGAATTGCGATTAAAGGGGAGGAAAAGAAGTGTGGTGGAATGGGTTATAAAAGAAGGCTTAATAGCGTTTGAGTATAAGCGGCTGGTTTGCAAGATTTAAATGAGATTGTGTGTTCAGTGGCCGCTTTGCAAGGAGAGTATGAGAGTGTGTTCTGGGCTTAACATGGATGACGATGCAGTAAAAGAGGTGAAATTATTTCCATCATTTCTAAGTGCCATAAAAAC
>QLNU02000561.1:0-16498 GCA_006491805.2 Dysdera silvatica | reverse complement strand
TTATTTTTTTTAAAGTAAACGCCCATTCAATATTTTTATCAAAAATGCTCATATTTGTTTTTTGGTGCATTCCGATCTTATGAAAGAAACCAACATAAATGCCATTCAAAAACATAATAATAAAAACAAAAATGTACAATAGAACAGTTGGGTGATGCTAGTCTGTTTGTTGTCACCCACTATACCAGTTATAACCACATGTGACCTCATGGTGTGAAAGAGCATTTTTAGGGTCAGAGGGACTTCAATATCATATTTTGACATACATATCATATCTACATAATTCTAGCACGGTTATGTTCTATAGGCTACTGACTAGTATGTCACAGCTGACACATGAATTTACAGTCTTCAGCATTTTTTCCGTAAATTCCTCTCTCCAAACCGAAATGTCTCCCACCCTCACCTCGGTGGTTCGGTGTTAGAAGATTTAATAGCAAGTACTGAAATGGTTAAACCCAGGTCATCTGGTCCCAATGGTGGGGGGGGGGGGGCAAATCCCCCCACAGGCAAAAACTCATGACATCATAGCCATAGCATGTTTTTGAATAAATATTATTTCTTTGCACATTTATGCTGAAACTTGAATTTCTAGATTGTCCAAAACTTTGCTTATACAAAATAAGGTCCGCCCATTTATTTTGGTTAATCAAGGTTCCACTATAGCATAAAATCAGAGCCATCTTGTGCATTCAAAACATGGAAAGTAACCATAGCAATAACAAACCTAATTCAATTTTCATAAATAGATGCCTCCATATAATATTGGACATACGCTGGCCACAAAAAAGATAACTAATATGGGACTACGGAATATTTGTTGCCCAAAATCTGTGTCACAAATAATTAGGCAAGGCAAATATAGCTGAGACTAAAACATACACTCAGGAAGAAGCCAAATCATGTTTGTAGACAAGCACTAGGTTGGAGGAATGTTTGTAGACAAGCACTAGGTTGGAGGAATGTTTGTAGACAAGCACTAGGTTGGAGAAATGTTTGTAGACAAGCACTAGGTTGGAGAAATGTTTGTAGACAAGCACTAGGTTGGAGGAATGTTTGTAGACAAGCACTAGGTTGGAGGAATGTTTGTAAACAAGCACTAGGTTGGAAGAATGTTTGTAAACACGCACTAGGTTGGAGGAATATTTGTAGACAAGCACTAGGTTGGAAGAATGTAAACATGCACTAAGTTGGAGGAATGTTTGTAGACAAGCACTAGGTTGGAGGAATGTTTGTAAACACGCACTAGGTTGGAGTAATGTTTGTAGACAAGCACTAGGTTGGAGGAATGTTTGTAGACAAGCACTAGGTTGAAACCTCAAGGAGAAGCAGAGGTAAACCAAGAAATACAGGGAGGATAACTGTGAAAGACAAACTTAAAGAAGAGGGTAAGATGTGGAAAAAGAAAGAAAGATCCATGAATTTGTAAAAAACAAAGCCAAATGGAGATATATTATTAAGGTGCTCTGCCCTGTACCCCCAAATCATTCTGAACCCAATAAAGTCACTGTGTCTACAGTTCGTGTAAGAGACAAACACTGTACAATGGTAAAGTAATGAACATACAATCTCAAAGAATAGGGAAAAAATATTATTCCTGACATACCTTAACGCCCGAGACATGGTCTCGTAAGTCATCTCGGGATTGTTCTTATGCAGTCCCCACAAGCGTGATACGGCTTTAGAGTCCAAAATTTTGAAGATCCCTAAATCCTTTCGTATCCACTTGATGAATGAGCAATATTTAGAATCTTGGAGCAACTTAAGTAGAAATTCCCACAAGTATGTTGCATTTTCTAAAATAAAAGTAGGCAAATGTAGTTTCATCGATACATTCATACGGATCATATTTGAAAACATACACTGAAGTAGCTAGACTGGAGATCATGAAGAAAGGGGAGGGGCTGTGTAGCTCCCCCCCCCACCTCCAATGCTCGGCACATAGAATCTATTTATAACTTTTATTATTCTAGGAGAGGTGATTTTTTAGTGGTGGCAAGTCCAATCCCCAAAATTATGCAGGCATGTACTTTTTGTACGTTTACTTATACTACATATTTTAGTCAGACATACATATATATATATACATTATATACAATAGCTTACAAATTTTTTCAACATATATATGTATGAATAATAAAGTATAAATAGAATATGAAATTAGTAGTTATATATCTGCCTAGGCAATAATGAATAAAGACGGAGTCTGATCAACTCTATGCTGCCTAAAATATGTAACATTATAATATAAACATATATTTTTATAATTTTATATAAAACATAGGTATAATAAGGTTATGGGCTACGAGCCCCTAGACATACAGGCCACATACAGAAAGGATATAAAGTTATTACGAATGTGCTTTTCTAAATTCACTGAATAATAAAAACTAATTGCCATCTCATAAAGTAATGGGTTTGTAATATAAGAAAACCCACATTTTCAACACCGCATCATAAAAATTAACAAATTCATTTCATGGATAACACAATACATATAAACACTGAAGAGCAACT
The DNA here is from genome assembly GCA_006491805.2 of Dysdera silvatica. Lineage (NCBI taxonomy): Eukaryota > Metazoa > Arthropoda > Arachnida > Araneae > Dysderidae > Dysdera > Dysdera silvatica. Next base: position 13,981 of record QLNU02000561.1, on the reverse strand, counting down.
GAATTAGAGACAGCTGGCATTATGCAGATTTGGTGTTATAAGTCTGTAGCTGGAAAGGAAATGGCGTAAGCAGCAATCTGACAATATAAGAAGTCAAGCTTCCAATATTGGTAATAGTAGAAAGCAGTACAGGTAAAAGGAATGATCGAAGTGCATTTGATCATGGACAAATTGTAAGGACCCGACGAATGGGCCACCACATCTCGGGAGTTGTGTGAGCACTGGGATTTTCATTATCTACTGTGTAAAGTGTGTGCCATGAGGATGTCGATTCTGGTAAAATCATTCCTGTTACAGCCAACTGCGTGGACAATAGCATGTGGATGAAGGGGGGGTCATTGACAGCTAGTTCATTGTACATTGTAACAATGGATAGATTGGCCACAGTTCAACAGATAACTTGGCAATTTAATGCTGGTGCACAACTATGCATAAGCAGTCACACCATCCAGCACCACCTCCTCACTATAGAGTACAGAAGCCATTGTCCCACGAGGGTACCTCTGCTAACTGTGCATCACCGGGCATAAAGATCAGAATAGGCACAAGAACATCACTACTGGGCCCTAGAAATATGGAAAAATGTTGCCTGGACTGACAAATCAAGGTTCATATTGGTACATGATGATGGTAGGGTACAAGTATGGCACAAACCACATGAAGTGATGGATCCTTCTTGCCAACAGGGTACTTTCCAAGCTGGTGTAGGTGGCATTCTCATCTGAAAACTGTTCAAGTGGACTGAAATGGGACCACTTCTACATGTGACAGTGTCCCTCACAAGTCAATGTTACCAGAATATCTTTGACAACCATGTGCTCCTGTTTGTTCATCCTCAACATCCCACTGAAGACATCTTCCTTCACCATGACAATGCACTGTGTGCCATCGCTCCTGCACTGTATCTGAATAGTTGGATGAACACTGCACAGACAACTTTCTTCTCTGGTGAACGAAGTCACCAGGCCTTAATCCCATCGAGCATATCTAGAATGCCATCAAGAGGGATGTTCAAGCCTATGATTCCCCTCCATCAAATCTTCAGAGAACCATGGGATATTCTTCAGAGGTTGTGAATCCATATGGCTTTCTAACACTTCCAGTGTCTTGTCGAGCCTATGCTGAGACAAATCGCCACTATCATCAGGACGAAAGGCGGTGCTACACGATACTAGATGAGCATCTTTAATTCAATTTCTCTAGTGCATACATATTATGACATATCAGCTGGTAACTTTTGTGAATGAGAATTCATCACATTACACACATACTTAACCCAAATTATTGCTATTCGCTAGTTTACAATTACATTAAATATATATCAGATATTAATAAAACTATTTGTTTGAAATGCTAATTAATAACATTGGACATAACCATTAATTGTACCCTGTTACAATATTTATTAATATGCACTGGAGGCTCAGCCAAAAAGGTGGATTCCATATTGACTTGAAAGAATAAACTGAGATTTTTCCTGAAATGAGAAATATACGTTAAAACAAGCATGTAATTTCTTTAAATATTCTGATTTTTTTTATTCATAACGGAAGTGGAATATGCGTTACCCTGCTTTTATTACTCCTCTATATGTATAATTATTATTCATTTTCAACAGGTTGTACTACACTCTAAGAGGGCGAATTTTTTTTTTTAGAAAATGGAATCGAGATCTTTAGAATGAAAATGCGGATTTTCCTTGTGATGTAATGCTTGTTGTCAAGAAACCAACTGGATCATAAAAATATGGGTCTCCTTCACATGTGTATAAAACTTTACATAAAAATAATTCACATTTTCAAAACCGATGAAAGCGTTTGTTACCACTGAAAGTTAACCATTGAGTTAAAGGTAAAACAGCAACACATAATTAAACTTAGGAAGATGTATATAACTTAACATTAAACAAAATAAATAAATAAACAAAACTATTAAAGAGAAAGCAAAATTAACTAAAAACCATTTCATTACAAAATTGAGCACAACACTTCATTTGGTAATAAACAAAACACTTCATCATATAAAAAATAAAACCCCATCAGACACAAAACACTTAATTTGACAACAAATAAAACATTTCATCATATAAAAAATAAAACCCCATCAGACACAAAACACTTAATTTGACAACAAATAAAACATTTCATCAAACACCAAATAAAAAAATTCACCAGACAACAAATAAAACACTTCATTGGAGAACAAATAAAACATTTCGTCAAACAACAAATAAAAGAATCCATTGAGCAAATCAAAGCTTCATCAAAAACGCTATATAAAACACTTCATCAAACAAATTAAAACTTCATAAATCACGCACACATACACAATACATAAAACACTTCTCCAAACAAAACAAAACACTTTATCAAACAAAATAAAGCATTTCCAAATAAAAAATTTCATCAAACAAAATATTGAAAAAAAATCATCTTAAACAAATTAAACAATTCATTAAACAAATACAATACTTCATCAGACAACAAATAAGACATTTCTCAAACCATAGAAATCCTTTTATAAAAAAAAATTGTTTCCACACATGCACAACAATAACAATTTAATAATTTATACACAAAATTTGTTGGTTGATTGCTGTTTATTTATATTTTTTACAATGCAGTGACAACTAAGATCATAATGCTGCGTGGGGAATTACTGTTGATATTTTGGCATTAATGATTTAGTTTGGCGTGACTAACACTCAGTTTACAATACTTTCGCTTTCTTTTTGGTTTTACGGCTCAAAGACTACAGTGGTCATGCTGCGCCGGGACCTACTGTTTTCCGAGGAATCCGAACCTCTTAAGGCCTAGGGAACCAAACCCCGGACTACAGTGAGCAGTGCGATCTTTATGAGATCTCTGAGTAAGCGTTCTTTGCACTGCTGGGAGTCGAACCCGGATTAGCGGCGCACTAGGAGAACGCGTTACCACACTGCGCCACCACAGGGCCTCAGTTTACAATACTACTAGTCAAGGCCATAGCCAGAATTTCTGGGGTCAAAAATTTTTACGGCATGTACTGACACAATCACAGCATGCAAGGCCGTAGCCAAGTCCCATTAAAAATTTAGTTTCGGGGGGGACCGGTTCCTAATTATCCCTCCCCTCTGGATAGGGGCATGCTGCTGGTCAATTTGGTAACAGTATTTCCTGTTAAATTACTTAGGGAGGAAATGATTGATGCCTGTAGCTTAGTTGGTAGACCAGCAATCGAGAGTGTGAGTTAGGGTCCCACCAGGCGCCGGAAAATCATTCTTTTCTTTACGAGTAATTTAACAGTATTTCCTGCTTTATATGGCCTGTTTTTGTCCACAGGAAAATGTGATCATTCAACATGGTCTTGCCAAGTTATATTCTGCATACACCAGCACTGCTTGACTTTGTCAAATTAGATCCAAGTCTTAGACTGGGTCACAGTGGACAGCTTCGACTCAATCGGAGACTTGTGATATTTCTGCAAGAAAGAAGTGCAAAAATGTAAGCCTTAAGCAAAAGACCAACTGAAAATAGCTGTTCAAGAAGCGTAAGCCAACATTTCACAAGGACTCTGTCATAGCCAGGTGAACTGCCAACATGTATGCTGCAAAGAGAGGATACACAAAGTAGTAATTGTATGCAAGAGCTGTGTACGCATTCATTCTTTGCCTCTGAGTTTTGAGAGGAGTAATGCTTCTAAGCATATATCAAAATGCCTATTAAAGTATTTGAGCTTCTTTTTTTTTTTTCCAAACCAATAGTTCAAGTAGAATACTTTGTTTATGAAACAAGTTTTCTTATAAATGCAAATGAAAATGATTTTCTTACCATTACAAATGAATATACACAGAAAGTACATAAATTTAATGCAACTACATAATTTATGAAATAAAAGCATGCAAAATGCTGGAAAAGTATGATTTAAAATATAAAAAATTAGTAAAAGACAATAAATAGCTATAAGAAAGTTAATAATATATATCATTAAAATATTATAAAAATGTTTGGTTATAAATATTTCCTGCACGCATACATAGAACAAACATTACACAACAAAATTTGAAAAATTGGCATAGATATACAGTAAAACCTCTCTACGAACAATATTATACAAACCGGTAGAAAATTATCTGTAGAGAGTTATTGTTATAGGGAGGTCTATTATATAGTAAACCTTTCACAAGACTATTATATGGACCGAGAAATTATCGTTGTAGAGGATTTATCGTTATATCGACATTATTGTAGGGAGGTTTTACCAGATAACCAAATCCCCTACTTCCCATTCAACTCGAACTAATGCAAAACAAAAGTCAAATTAGAGCCCTGAATTAAGTTGACACATCAGTCGCCATTTTGTTATACAATTTAGTTTCATTTACCTTGACGATAACGATGAAAAGATGGCACAATGATCTTATTTTAACATAAAAACAATCAATAATCCACAATTATCCAACTAATGTAAACATTGGTGCAACTTTAAAATGTAGCCAATAAATACAATTTGGTAACTACGCATCACATGATACAATGGCAAACAAACATGGATATGAACCAGCTCCCCTTTTTTTTAATAACCTTAGGTGAACCTAGATAACATGACATTCTGAGCTCAGATAACATGATATTATCAACCAGGGTACTCATGACATTATGAACTAGGTAATATCACATTATGGTTGATTAAGTTGTTGTGGTGCATGGCAGTAAGGCTTGTTATGCACTATAACATCACATACTAAATCTGTAACATGTTGCTTATATAAAACCATTTTCTCCCTTTCTGCATATGTAACAATAGCATATGAAAGCCAGTGTCAGGTTAAGGTTTTGTGGGAACCTAGATGAATTTTTCCAAGCCCCCTGTTGTATAAATTAAGCCTGTATAATTAGAGTAGAACCTATATATAACGAAGCTCTTGGAACCAACGAAAATGTTCGCTATATCTGGAATTTAAAGTTTAAACTTTAAAAATGAAGTCATTACAGATAACATATTTACATGCACCATACATACAAAAACTCTAAAATTCACAGGAAATGTCACAGAAATTCACACCACAATAAAATTACTGCTGTAGCGATAATAAGGTCTGGTTGACAACTATTTTGAAGTAGTGTTGTGTCATCATTTTACCAGGCTCACAAAAAAAAGTAAATCCTAGACATTTGTTTGCCTATGCAACAATCCGGCCTTGATTCAATCTGTGGTACGTTTCGTTTACATACTGCATAGGCTACACATTGAATTATTTGACTATAGTTAGAAATATTTCCTAATTTGGCAGATGATTTTGTCTTGGTGATTTATTTATGATTTTTAGGCTATTAATGATGATCAAACCTATACACAATACTACCAATATTCAAAAGTGTAGAGCTAAATGAACCCCCTCCCCCACAAATAGTTTAGGCGCTAGTACAGAATCCGTCAGAACCAACTTTTTAATAGGAAGTGTTTCCAACACGCATGGCAACAATGTGCTGACATGCCGCCATGTTGTTTACATCATGTTACAAGGCCCCACCTCCTCATCTCCATCCCTTTTCTCCTCTTCCCCGTCTCTCTTCCTCCCTCCTCTTCTTCCCTTTTCTTGATACAGTGAACTTAAAAAAAGGAGGTACTAACCTTTATTCACTTTTTTCGTTGGATACGTGTGGATGTATACCCACAAATACGTCAGAAATGACACCTCAATCTAGAGCCGTGTTTAGGGGGCGCAAGCTGAGTGGCTGCCCGGAGGCACCAAAAAAGTGTATTGGAAGTACAAGGAAATCAGTTTTGTTAAAGCGTTTTTCAGGGCTGCTAAAATCTGCTTTGCCCAAGGCCGGTAGCACCGTAAACCCAGCCCTGCCTCAATCATATTTAATTGCTTTCACAAAGCCGAGAACTCTTTCGCACCAACCTAGCTCTATCATGCTCATTTTCGCCTTTTTTACTACACCAACAGAGAAAGGTGTCATCCACATTTGGCCTAGCATACAATCTCATTTTCTCCTTGCAAACTGGCCACTCATACTGACGCTATTAAATCCTATTTCATAATCTACTTTATCACACTTCTTTTCCCTTTCGACCGTAATTCCATGAAAAAAAAAACATATGTCAAACGTTCAGACATAATTCAATTCGCTACAATGAGCAAAATACAGCCAAAATAATGACGAAGCATGTTCAAATGCTCTTACCAGCTCGGAAGATAATGAGCATATGACGTCACAAAGTGTGTGACGTCACAAGCCCACTTACAGCGATTTTTCTACTCTTCCGTAGAGGAAAGAAGCACGGTTGTGAGGGATTCTGTACTATTACCATAGTTTGCAATAAACTGCAATCTTGCATATATTGTGATATATAGATGTGCATAATATATGCTTGAGCAATCTGCGGAATCTGTTAAGGCATGCTGTTTTACTAGAAGGAATTGAGGAGTAAGGAAGTTTATTTTTGCAAGGTGTCTATGTAAAACAATTGGGTGGTAGTACAGATACTGTCCGAGAAGATCAATTTTCCCCTAGAAACGTGAAGGAAAGTCACTGTAGGCGGGGTTTTAATGTCAGCGATTTTAACACGTAATGCGTGATATCACACAGGGTGGAGCATCATATGGTGTTTTTCTGTGGCGGTGATAAGACTTATGGAAGTATTGAAGTGATTGGGAAGATGTCGGAACATTTCAATATGGATTTTTTTCTTCAACTGTGGTTGAAAGGGAAGAGGAATGTTGTTGGATTGGTTCGTGGGAGAAGATTTGTTTGGTTTGGAGTAGAAGGGCCCGGTTTGCAAGGTGCGCTAGGCCTAACGTGGATGACTGTGTAGTTAAAGAGGTGAAGTTATCCGATGGATAAAAGTTAGTACGCCGTTTTTATTTTGTTGGCTGCACTGAGGAGAAAGGGGGAGGAGGGGGTTGGGAGGAGAAAGAACATGAGGTTAGAGGGGTAGGGGTGAAGGAGAGAGAAAAAGAGAGCTAAAAAAGAGGGTAGGTGTGAAGAGAGAGAGAGAGGGTAGGGGTGAAGGCTGGGAGGAGGGAAAAGGGTGGAGCCTGTATTGAGAGGTAAGCAACATGGCGGCAAGCCAGGACAAAGTTGCCATGCTGGTTGGAAACACTTCCCACTATCAAAAAATAGGGCAGTATGTGTATTAGCACCAACAATTGTCTTAATTCATATGAACATATGTTACATGTACGAACAAAATCAATAACATACATTATTGTTAAAAAACATTAAATGTACTATTTATAGTCAACATTTTAATTTCATTTATCAAATTCATTTCATGGTTTTCTCATATGCCTTATAATTTTATATCCTTTACAGGTTTATCTTTAAATTCTGAAAATACATTACTGAAATTATTCTATTCGGAAATTAAAAAAAAAAAATTTCTTACCAAAAAAAGATCAATAAGAGATTCACCATATTGAAAAATCAAATAAAATAGCCAATAGACCTGAATTTAGATGATCAAACAGTACAAAAAAATATTATAAAATAAGCATCATAAGCCAAAAAATAATCTAAAAAAATTATCAAAATAAAAATCTGTAATTCAAATTCGTTTGAATAAAATTAAACTTTTTTGGAAAAGGAGGTCATTCTAAAATTGTTTATAAAAAGTTTAATGTTAAATTCTTAAACATATATTTAAAAAATACTTTGTATACTCACGCTCCGTTCTTTGTATACTTACACCTCCTTTAGTATTTTGTATATACATATTTTCAATTTTAATAGAACGCCCGAAGCAGAATAGTTTAATGCTAAGATCCTAAAAATACACAAAAATACCTTGTATATTTGCGCTTCGTTCTTAGTATACTTGCTCATCGTATTTTGTATACATACGTATTTTTAAATTAAATAGAACACCTGAAGTAGGAAAAGGAGGAAAAACGCCCAAGGAAAAAGAACATGCACTATGACCTACAGATTACGTCGCGTAAAAAAAAATCATAAATATTAAAGTTTCCGGGAATTTTTGGTTTGGAAATAAGAAATTTTGAACTTTAAAGTTTTCAGCGGCTGTTTACATTTTTTAAACTTTAAATGTACGAGTTTACAAACTTTACGGTAACCACGAGCAACCATGACAACTCACTGAAAATAAAAGCGGGCGAGCTGTTTACTTCTTTAAAAGTTGTAGTCGTGTACACATTTGGAAATTTATTTGCTGCAGTTTTCTAAACGAATTAATTACAAGATCTTTAAACAATAAAGTAGCATCCTGTATAAGAAACAAGTTGTGATAATGAAGTTTAATGACTTTGAAGTTCACTACAGTAAAACTTCTGAATAGCGGACACATTAAGTCTTGAGAATATGTTCACAGTTCGGGACTGTTAAATGAACATGTATTGCGACTGCGAATTGGAAATTGTCCGCTAAATAGTAATAACTATTATGACGGTTTTGCAGTATCATTATTGTTAATGGTCAATCACCCTGTTCTGACGTATCCACCATTTTTAAAGTTGAAATAATGAGACAGGGACTTACGCTTTAAAGCGGGCTGTGAACCCAGTAAAGTTAGATATGCAAAAAAAAACCGTGAATTTTCGGGAATAAACTGAGGATTTTGGACACATTGGAAACTTTGATGGGAAGAAACTACCTTAACAATGTTTATGTTTATTTTCACAACACCAGTCAACAAGCCCTTAAAAAAAATCCGAAATATTTCAATAAACTTTTTCTTACATTTAATTTTCAGCCTTTTCTCTTTCTCGTGGAAAGCTTGCTTACTTTTAATTTTGACTAAATGAATAAGTGTACAAATTAACTGATGCATATTTTTATCCGGAAGTTCACTTTAACTAGCAATGTACATTTGAATTAATAAATATGCATAATTATTAAAAAGGTTTCACATTCTTAAAATTCCCCCATCAACAGATATTGAAAAATATGACTTTAAATGCAGTCTGTACAACAAAAAATATCATTAGGTGACAAAATTATATTCCATTAAAAATATTCCTTTCAAATTAAATAACGTTATCACTTTAAGGTATTAAAGAAAAGTTGTCATCCTTACAGACTCACAAGCAGCAATTAAGGCTCTTACATCAATAACAAACTGTTCCTCTGCTGTAACAACAACATGTAGGGCACAGATCAGTGACCTGATTCATAGCGGCCTACATATCGTTCTGCAATGAATTTCTAGCCATTGTGGCATATATGGTAATGATATGGCAGACGGGCTTGCAAACGCTGAATCTGCCTTATACCAACCTAACCTACCTATGGAGTACCACACCATTAAGAGTATTATAAACACTAAAGTAAAAAAATGTTTGCCATAAAAGACATGAAACCAACATCAAAGGGAAAAGCTAGAGAACTCTGTTAAACTCACAGATTTCTTGGGATCTGCCAAGAGCGGCAGGCGTGGCTTGCCTTAGATTGATTACGGGCCATGACTATCTGCAGAAACATTTACATAGACTTTAGTTGGTAGAATCGCCGACATGCCCACTCTGTGAACTTTCCGAAATGGACAAAACCCACCTCAAAATGTGCCCAAAACTTAAGGATAATGCAGACTGCAACAGGAATGAAAATGTCACTGTATATCTGGCTGAATCCAACTTGTATTGGGCTGTCAGAGGTAGACTGATGGCTGAAAAGCTTTTGTCTGGCGTAGAATAAAAAAAAAAGTGTTAAATTTAACGAAGTTTTATCGATTAAATATCAAGATTAGTTAAATATTTATTTCTTGAAATTAATAATAAGTAGCGCAAAAATCGTGTTACACACGTATGTCACAAAGGATGATATTTCAAAATTCCCATAATTTTCAAAAAAAATTGTTTTGGGAATTTTGAATATTTCCTTCCCAAAAGCCCCTTCTTTTCCTAAGTTTAAACCTGAGTTTTTTCCAGGCTTTGCATCTCTATGTCGGGTTAATCAAGTCAATTAAGTTTTTCGATTCCATTGTACTATTAGTCAGGCATTATGTGTCCATTGCACTGGCGAACGTAGGGGCGTGATGATGGGGTTTATAACCCCCCATTGCAATGAAATTTTGGATATTTAACATAGAAGTATGGGAGTTGTAGCTCTGTAACCCCCCATTCCTCCAATAACCCCCTTATAAACTTTCTGTGTACGTCTATGGTCCCCCCGCAACTAAAAGTCTCTGTAAATTTCGTCTATTCAAATCTTTAGGACATTTTAGCTTCATAATAATCCAACCCTTTCTAGTTTTTCCCCCTCATTACGTTTCTTCGGTTTGTTATGTGTGTTATATGTGGATTAAATTGGAATATCAGCTACCTTTTGTTGATAATATATTTATGCAATAAGTCCGATTTGTGACATTTAAGACTTTTCCCTTTTCAAGAATATAGTCTGAATAGTCCCCTGTTTTTACTCTCATTCGGTTTTTAATCGCTTCCTGTCATTTTACGTACAGACCTTTCCGTACCTGTTTTAATTGATCTCAGTTTCTCTATTGCTCTCTCGTCAGCGAACCCAGAGAGCTGATGGGAAAGCAAATACCTCTCTGCAGTATTTTTTTTCCCAAACAGTGGAACTAAAGAAAGGTACATATTCATTTATTTCATTTCAGTGAATTCTCCAAACTTTCTATGTCTTCAATTTTGTTGATTTAGCTCTTATATATTGGTGGTCATATGTCTGTATGAAAAAGATGTCCCTTGGAAAACGTAAAAATATTGAAAAGTAGTGTTGAAAAAGATACTACATGTGATATATATATGCAACATTTTTAAAGAACCCGCATTTAATTGCAAACCACAAACACGAGCGATTAGAATGGACTAACAACCATATGTCATGGAAGAATGAGTGACTTCAAATATTATTTAGTGATGAGAAAAAAATTTAACTTCGATGGGCCGTACGGTGCCAAGCATTACGAGCATGAGTTGAGACACAATCGACGCCAAATTTTCAGTTGACAAAATGGATAAGGCATATGGTGTTAGAATTTTTTGGCTTTCATGATCAAAGGGGTATCTCTCTTTTGTCAGGATGTCAAAATTCATTAACATATAAAAAACATATGAGAGAACACGTATTCCATGTTATTACATGTGCAGGAGGCTCAATTAATTATTAATTAAGCTTGAAATTTATAAATTATTTCTTTCTACTTGTTTCTATATAATCATGTGACAGTCCCTTATGATTGAATTTCTAAAGATATCATACTATTTCATTTATACTTATTACCAACAGTCGTTGATGATGTATGATATTCAGCCTCTTATAAAGTGCATCTAATCAATATAATTTTTTTTCTTTCCCCCCCTCATTAAACCTTTTTTTTTTCGGAAAATTACGTCTCCATATAATTATGGAACACGCTGTAAACTGCTTTTATTAGGCAGAAAATTAAAATTTGGAAGAAGAAGAAAAAAGAAGTTCCCATGTTGGGAGTCGTACTTGCTACCTTGCGCTGAGAACAACAGACCGTTTTTTTTCCCTACGCTGCTTCTCAAAATGATTGCCTTTGAATACGTTTTCCCTTTCTATGTGCGTATCACTTCATTTGAAAGAACCAGACTTCATTTATTAGGAGGAAAATTAAAATTTGAAAAAAAAAATGCACTTCCATGTCGTAAAATACCCCGTTCTGAAAGCAAGAGACTGTTTTATTGACGCTGTCCGTTAAAATGCCTGCTCTTGAACATTTCCCCACTTTTTCGTATGTGTTTCGTATCATTTTAAAGAACCAAACTGCATTTATTAGGCAGAAAATTAAAAAATAAATAAAAATGCATTCCCCATGTCGAAAGTTGTACTTGTGCCTGTGTATCTGTGCTGAAAACAAAAGATGGTTTTGTTGATGCTATCTCTTAAAATGTTTGCTCTTGAATTTTTCTTTTCTTTCTACATGTGTTTCGCCTTATTTCAAAGAAACAAGCTGCATTTATTAGGTGGAAAATTACAATTTAAAAAAAAAGGGGGTGTTCGCATGTCGAGAATCATACCCTATGTTGAGAATCATACATACTACCCTGTGTTGGGAGTCATAAATACTACTTTATGTTGAAAGCAAAAGACCGTTTTACCGAATCTGATTTTTAAAATAACTGCACTTGAACTTTTTTCCCTTTCAATATGTGTATCGCATGATTTTAAAGAACCAGACTACATTGATTAGACAGAAAATTAAAATTTTGAAAAAAAAAATGTGTTTCCACCACGCCCGGAATCGTATTTCCTACCCTGTGCTCTATTTAAGAGGCTGCTTTATCGATGCTGTTTCTTAAAAAATGATCTTGAGCGGGGGTTTTTTTCTCTCTTTCTATATGTTTATACTTTCATTTCACAGCACTGGACGCAAGGTCAGACTTAGGAATATTTCAGGGGGTATTTGTTTCTGGTTCCGTTTTTTAGCTAAGTATTCAGTACTTTTCATTTCACTTTTCATAATATAACCACGACATAAAGGTGGGGGGCGATCGCCCCATAGGCCTCCTTGTATCCTGGATGGATTCCCATTATGGATCGCCCTTTATGGTCTGGATGTGTTGCAAACAATGCAACCATTCAAATATCGACATTATCAGATGCAGTAGCGTAGCTAAGGGGGGGCAAGGGGGCGGCAATTAGCCTTTAGAAAACAAAATTCATTTGTTTTGTTACTCCATTTGGGGGCGTCAATGACAGTCACTCGCCACGGGCGGCAGAATATATAGCTACATCACTGATCAGATGAAATCATAACTTTGGCCCATGAAGTTGGTGGCAGGGCCGTACTTGGAGTGTGACGAGGAAGGTCCATACCAGGGGTGCGAGAGAGGAGGAGCATAAAATCGCATGAAATAAAAGGCAGAGTAAAATATGTCAGTGATTGGGGCGCAATTTGGATTGTTCTGCCAGGGACGCAAGATCATCTTGCTACAGTCCCACTTGATGGAGAAGGTTGTTACACGTTTTTGTTCACACCTCGAAGATACAGAAAGCGATAGTGATGTGGAAAAACCATCTCATCCCCACCGCAAAATTAGTTCAAGAAAGTCGTCAATTTTGCAATAAATCGTAAATTATATATATATATTTTTTAATGATCCAAATGATGAAAGAACGTTTAAATTCCAACATGAGCTGAAGAAGTGTATGCCTGTATATCGTGAACTATATAAAAATTAGTATAATTACCATCGCAAAGTTTAATTACTGATTATATTATTGGAAAAGAAAGATCTACACAAAACGATAATTAGGCTTGAGAAAAATCCATCGCTTTTACTGTGCAGATCTGATGCGGAGACTGTTTCTTCTGGTTACAAAAGTGGTTTAGCACCGGTTCGCAAATGGTGCAGACTTTTATAAGATAGCAAAAATAATTCTGATCAAAAAATTGTAAAATATCTGCAATTTTTTAATAAAATCAAATGAATAAAGTATGAACACACATTTATTTTGAATTTCGTATCATTTTTTTCAGATTTTCGAAGGAATTTATTAATATTCCTATTTTCTTAATCTCTATAGGCTTTTTTATGTGGTTTTAGATTAATTCTAGCTCATTGCTTTGGTTTTGTGCGATTTCAAAAAATTATAAAACGTATGTCTAATTTTTCAACGTAAGTTAAGGTGAAAATTCAAAATTCTCTTTTTAAAAAAAAAAGCCTAATCAAAATAAAACACCCCTAATTAGACGAGCGTCAGTAGACTATAAAATTAAAAATAATAAATAAATAAAAAAAATATATAAAGAAAAGAAAAGAAACGGCACACACACTCTCTCTCTCTCACCATTGTATATATATTGTGTGTAAATATATCTAAAATGTATTGGTCATCATAGTACTTTCGAGATTCTGCCGCTCTTGCTTTAATTATTTCAGATGAGATTTTTCCGCATTAACTGGGCACCTCCTTTCCTTTGATGACATTACGTTTTCCATTTGATCTAGTCCATATCAATTAATGTTCCCCTATGGTCAACTCCGTGGCGTCAACCTAGCCTTTTCATCCTGAAGCCAGTGCAACAGAATATAACAGAACAATCTTTA
>QLNU02000551.1:0-11139 GCA_006491805.2 Dysdera silvatica | reverse complement strand
AGAAAAGGTTCTGTAGGAGAAAAGTTTAGGAATCACCGTTCCAGGTCATCATTCAGATGTGATATATTTCACAGTTTTTCTCAATTCATCGTTTTTACTATCCCAAATATTTTCCAAAGAACTCTTTTCCCATACTCTCAGCAAGTTTTTGCTTCCGATATCCATGTCTTGGATCCATATCCAAAACTACAGGTTTTATTACTGTTTTATAGATATAAATGATTTTATCAGATTTTTAACTACAAAAATTAAGAGGACAAGATGGCTTTTAGTGGAAGCAACTCATACTTTTTTAAGTCCATAACGACAAAAGAATTGTAAGAGCATCGACATTACGAGTCCCGTTATATCATAATACACTAAACCAAAAGAGTACTCTATGAAACCTAAGCCCCCAAAAAGGAATACAGGAAAGTTTCAGCTTGGTAATACATATCAAAAGGTTAAAAAATAATACCTGTGATGAGGTATCTAAAATCTTCGCTGATTTCAGGCTCTTTAGGAGGTACAACGGGAGTGAGCGATTTTCTTGGCATGTCCAAAGTTGGTTGAGGGGACGGAACAGGGCTGGGAGATTTTTGTGGAATGTCCAAACTTGGCATATTCGATAAAACAATCTCCGGAAGCTCAGTTTGCTTTGGAGTTGCCTTCACGGAGTCCGACTCCGACTTTTGTTTACGTTCCACAGTAGATTCTATCCAAACAAAGAACAAAAAGGTAAATAAACCAATAATTTAAACCATAAAACATTCAATTCTACATTTGTTTCAATGGCACAAGAATGGCAAAGACCATGCTGCGCCGGGCGCCAAAGTTTTTCTAGGAATCCCAACAACCACTCAAGAGAATCAAACCCAACATTGCCATGGACAGAAAAATGGTATGCATTTTATAATACCATAAAGACAAACACAGATTAATGGCATGACAGACTACATAACCATAATGCGACTGTACAGTAACAGACTTCCTTTTTCCTGAAGAGCATGTACTTCTCACGACATTGAGAACCAAGCCCCGGCCACTAGTGGTAGGGTTTGCACACACCTTACGCATAAAAATTCTGTGACTTTTTTCCAACAAAATTCCAGACTAACCACAAACGTAACTTTGAACTGAACTTCGGTTTCAAGAAAAATAGCTTGTTTATGGCTCAAAGACTACAGTGGTCATGCTGCGCCGGGACCTACTGTTTTCCGAGGAATCCGAACCTCTTAAGGCCTAGGGAACCAAACCCCGGACTACAGTGAGCAGTGCGATCTTTATGAGATCTCTGAGTAAGCGTTCTTTGCACCAAACCCAAGTTAATGGCAAACTATGCGAATACGTTACCATACTGTGCCGCAGGGCTGAAAAATAGCTTCATGTTAGTGTGAAATTTAGCTATTATCAATAGAAGTTAGGAAGATTTGACTTTTCCAGATTTGACCAAACAATTTCATTTTCCTTTTAAGGATTTTGTTTGTGGTTTTACAGCTCAAAGACTACAATGGTCATGCTGCACCAGGATCTACTGTTTTCCAAAGAATCCGAAACTCCGGACCTACCATTTCCCCGAGGAATCCGAACCTCTTAAGGCCTGGGGAACCAAACCCCGGACTACAGTGAGGAGTGCAGAACCTAGAATTGTCAGGGAATTTAAAATCATTCTTAGCCCTACGATAGTGCAGTATGGTAAAGCGTTTACCTAGGGTGCCGTTAATCCAGGTTCGACTCCCAACAGTGCAAAGAACACTTACTCAGATCTCATAAAGACAGCAGTGTGATCTTTGAGAGCCAAGTAAGCATTCTTTGCACTGTTGGGAGTCAAACTGTTGGGAGTGCAGTGTGGTAACGCGTTCGCCTAGTAAGCCGTTAATCCGGGTTCGACTCCCAACAGTGTACAAAGAACGCTTACTCTGAGATCTCATAAAGATAGCAGTGCAATCTTTGAGATCTGAGTAAGCGTATCAGTAAATAAAAAGGGAGTTGAACCTGGATTAACAGTGCACTAAGCAAATGCATTACCATACTATATTACCGCAGGGCTAAGAATGATTTGAGGTGAAAAGATTCACCTGCAATTATTCTGTGACAGCTGTCGTACTTTTTAGCACATTCTGCTTTGGGGCTCTACAGTAGCAAAGGACTTGAATCTGGTTAATGGTGCAATAGCAATACGCGTTACCACCATAGTTATATTAAGAAAGTCTTGTTTGTAACCCACTAAGCCAATGGTTCCCAACCTAGGAGTTGCGACCTTCAAGGCAGTCGCAGACGTTTCTGGGGGGGAGGAGGGTCGCCACCACTATTTATATGAAGAATTTCATACCAAATGTTTCCAACGCTTTTATATTTCAACATGGCTACACACATTGCAATATTCTACTAATGGTTAATTTTATATTAATAATATACATTAATATATATAATAAAATTTTACATTTAATGTTTCTTTACTCTTTTAAAAATGCTTCTATTATGCAACTGCGGCGGTGCGGCCATAGGGAGGTCGCAGATCTTTTAGTTATAATAAAAGGGGATGCAGATTACCTTACTGGTATAAAAGTGGGTCGCAGCTTAAAGGGTGGAAACCATTGCACTAAGCTATTAGAGTACGAGAGTCTTCAGAATTAAGAAACACAACTAAAAGCTTATCTCAATCAAATACTTAGAGCAGTGTTTCTCAAAGCGTGGTCCGGGCCAGTGTATCAAGTGGTCTGAAGGTTCACCAAATTTCAGAACAAAAACTAGAAATTGCCGGTGTAGCTCAAATTTAGGTTACGGTTAGATTTAAGGAGTTTCTCATGAATGTTACCCGTTATGAATATTACCTTTTGGTGCTTCGTGAAAGATTTGAATCCTCTGAATACACCCGTGCTGTCTACATTGCTTATTATTTAATTAAATTAATGATGTCATTTTCATTGCAAATTTGTCAAAATAAGATCACAACTCACACTCTCTTTATCAAATAACGTTACTCTAAAAATATTAGTTCAGGTGGGTTTTGCAACCAACCCATATTTTAAGAACGGGATTGGAGATTTTCTGCCAAAAGCTGGTGCATTTTTAAAGTAAAAAAACAATTTAAAAGCTTAAAATTTACCACAAGAGGACAAAATTAGCTACAAATTCTATTTCAAAGGATAAATAAATCTCTCCTGCCGGAGCACTTATATACATATATAAACCTGAAAATAACTCATAAACCCGAAGGTAATTTTGGCTATATCTTTCCTTGGAGAGGTTGTGGAGATAAATATGGCTGTAACGAAGGGCTTAATATTGTTAACCATAGTAGACTAATTTTTAGGCAATGTATTTTTTAATAAGAGAGGTGGTGCTTTTAAACATTTTCTTTAAAAAGAATTATATTTCGTGGCTTTGTACTATCCATACATTTTACATATCAGGACTGCACTATCAGATGGGACTGGACTCCACATATATAGCCTCCAAACCACAATGCATTTACGTATAACCAAGTTTACTGAGTATCTAGTGTGGTGGGTTCCAAAAGCATTTTTACAGCTAGTAATATTGTTTAAATGAGAGGGGAGGGGTCAACACTCCCTCCATGTACACGGTCCTGATTTTAGGGAATAAGAGGCAAAGTATTTTTGTCCCATTTCGACAAAAATGAATTGCCAACACTAAAAATATGACCATGAAATTGAAAATAGATTAGAACTTGAAAACACACCAGGATCAGATCCAGATGATGATATGGTCTGTTTTGAAAGACAACAGAACATTATCTTACGTTGTCGCAATGCTTTCGCTCGCTTCAAAGTTGCTTTCGTGGAACTTTTCTGGCTCTTCTGTGACTTTTTAGTGGCTTTAATAACAGAACTGCCATTCTGTTTCGCAGATGAAACTTTTTGCTCATCATTCTCATCCAAAAAAGAGAGCGACACTTTTGGAATGACTGGTTGACGCTTGCGTTGGGAACGACGAGGTTTCTCAGCAGCTGCTGTTGACTTGGTGACCGATGACTCATTTTCTTGACTTTTCTTCATTTCTGAATCATGGAATATCGGAAACTTTTTAGGCTGAAAATACAGAACAAATAATGGATATTCCATCAGATTCATAGTCACATAAAGATGAGGAGAGAATTGTCGATAAAATATAACTGGTTTCATAACATAAAAAGGGAAAACAATTGCTTGTCAAGATTGCCCAACATGTCAATTTATCAGCTATGATAACGAATAACTGATGAAACCATATACAGTAGCATTTCCAAACCTTTTATTCCCTGGTGGCATCCTTGAAATACAATGAAAATTTGTTATAACCTCAAAGGGACTGTGTCAATTCAGTCATCATAAACCTTTCTTTTGTTTTAAATCAGAATGTGGCAAAAGACAAGGGTTTTACAAATTGTTTTTATAGTAAAAGTATTAAACTTGGTTTTAAAATTAAATAAAAATATTTCTAATTACAATGAATTGCTATATAGAAATATGGTTACATTAAATACATAGTAAGTTTTTTAATTAAAAAATTGCAGAAATACTGATGTAATATAGAAAGCAAATGTGATCTATAACATTTATAGCATTAACGACTTCCGAACAGTGTCAGTTTGAGGTTATTTTTATTTAGGCTGAAAGGACCAAGCCCTTAAAAAATGTAGCCATCGTGATATTTAATCGATAAATCACTTTTTTTTTAAGTTTATCATCTTCAATATTCAAAATTATCAGTAACGAAAATTTCTTGGACATTTTTAAATAAACAAGATTAAAATAACGCTTGAATTTTAAAAGCATAAGGTGCCCGTGGGATTCAAAATTTCGGGTCCATATGGCACCGATGTATGAAAACTTAAATTATATTTTCTATATGCGATACAGATTTCCCTACTTAGTATCTACTTAGGCTACAAAATCTCTACAATATCACCGTCATTATAACAGATTTCATCGTTATAACTGACGTATGAGGTTTGTTCAAAAAGAAACCAAACTTTTGAAATAGAATGCAAACTAGCAGAAGGAATGCACACCTAGCAGAAGGAATGCACACCTAGCAGCAGGTTTAGACAAACTGCCATTTGCCACGTTTCGCTCTGACCATTAGTTGGCAAGCTACAGCTGCTGAAGTGAGCATGTGCACCAACTGTTCATCGGATTAGTGCCAAAGTGACAATGAAAGAGCTTGAAGAACTTGTGTGAAATTTTGCAACGAACTTGAAAAAACTTTCACAGAAACATTTCAATTGCTTAGCCAAGCATACAAGGAGGATTGTATGAGCCGCACACAGTGCTATGAGTGGTTTAAGTGTTTTGAACATGACAATGTCGATCGGTGATGATCCCAAGCTTTGACGACCTTCCACATCAACAGATGACCAGGTCGAGAAAGTTCGTGCCGTGATTCGTGGAAATCATCGTTTAACTGTTTGAGAAGTTACTCACAAAGTAGGCATCAGCGTAGGATCATGCCATCACATTCTGACTGACAAATTTCAGATGTGTCATGTCAGTACAAAATTCGTGCCGTGTTTGTTGACTGACGATCAGAAACAAGTCCCGTGTTGAAATCATCCAGGAACTACTTGCCACTGCCAATGAAAACTTCCTTAAGAACATAACATTACGATGAAAACTGCTATCACTAACGATTTTTTCCAATCCTTATATTTTCTAGGGGAAAAAACTGTCGCTGAGTGCTCGTTAATATGCAAGTACCAAAAAATCTTTACATGCTTAACACTAACATGAACTGATTAGATCAATAATTAGAACATTAACAAACCATTTTATTCATATATTTTTCCTCAGTGGAAAATGGGACTTAACTAGTGCCAAGGAACTAATATTAATTTTCTATTTACGAAGTTTTTTTGGGTATCCACAAGTTCGCGAAATCGAGAGCCTATTGTATTTCTTACAGCACCTCCAATGATACCTCATGACCCGTTAGGGTTCCATGGCACCTAGGTTGAGAAACGCTGATCTAATGTAACAATTTAGAACCATTCTAGAACTAGGAATCTCAGGATAAATCTTACCAGACTGTTTAGACCCGATCTTTGTCCACCAACTAATATATTTCGATCATCGGCAGAAACTTGCAGAGTTTGAAGTTTTCTCCTGATGATCTTGTTCTAGAAAAAAAAAAATATATTATGAAATACCTGTAATATAATAAGGATTATAAAAGGATAATATAAGGATTTCTTCTTTACACAGTAAACCACAGCCTCTATTTTAAAGATCCAGTAACCCAACGACATACAAATACGGTCAGACTGTGGGGCAATGCGAAGCAAGAATTCCACAGACAAAGCCACCGATGAACTGACAACATAGGACTGTTCAACTCATATTTTGTAGAATTTATGTGGCGATGACAAACATAATGAAGGTGAACAAGAACTGTTTTCAAACTTTTGGAGGCCATAAAAACAATTTACCCACCCACCCACCTCAAACGGCAGATCAGTAAAAATGAAGTTATTTTGAAGAAATTAAATTTAGAAATGCGTATTAAAACAAATGCACACTAAAATACTTTATTAGCTAACAAATGTGTTTTTCCAAAGTGAGATCGCGAAATGAGTCTCCGGCCGTAATGGCATTTTGAAAACAGTCGCCAACACGTACCGTATTCTGTACTATACTCAATTCTTGAAATGGCACATAATCTAAAATATCATTTAATTCAACCAACATATTTCCATTGTAACTACCTGCCAGTTAATAATTTTACATTATCTACCCATAAATAGTGTATGATGTATCTGTTTTAAACATGACTACTAAAGATGTTCAAAAGAAATAGCTCTGTTCTCAAGGATGGAAAATACTGTTTTTGGTTTTTTTTTGGTTTTTTTTAAATTCTAAGTAATTATAAAAGGCACTTTTGTAGGTTACCGTTTGCAGCAATAAAAATAACAAAATTAGAAAAGAGGCATTGTCCTGTTCCAATGGCAACAGTTCAGGAAGCCCATATTGTGAAGTGGCTACATTTTTAAAAGGCACTTTCGATGCACACAATATTAAAGTTTTTAAAAAATGCAAGATGAACTTTAATATGCTATTACGGACACAGATAACGTAACTCAGGAATAAAAGCGGTTCGTGACCTATGAGAAGGAGTTCAAAATCATTTAAAAACATCCGTAGAGTCGTTTGAAGAAATATGAGTCATCCAGATAGGGCCCGACTTCGTAAGTCAGCAACCAATATTATAAACATACAAATTGTTTTTTAAATACTAAAGCAAAACAGCCCACAAATTGCAGCGGCAATAATTAAAAACGGCAAAAAAGACGATCAAATACAGAACTAAGCCTCATTTAGCGGGTACTAGCTACAGACATAAAAATTTGTCAGTAAAAGAGAGGTTATTGAGGAGTTTCCAGATGATTCTTATCTGACCATAAAAACGGGGTGACCATATCTGAGGGGTGTCCTTTAAGAGGGGATTTACTATATTTAAAAATGCACACACAGTAAGAAAACAACTTCGTTAAACAAGAAAAGAGTTCAACCTACCCCGAAATTTAAAGCTCCATTAGAATCTGAAGACTTCTTTGGAGTTATCGGCGCCATTTCCAAATCCCGGAAAATTTTGGAAGAAAAGAAGAAATAAAGTCTCTGCAAAACGAGAAGCCGTGAATAATTAAAAAATTTACATAGCCCGCCTCACGTCTCCTTTCAGAAATAAATTTTCAGATTTCCCTTTTCTTCTCGGAAGGCGAGATTTTGTGTGTGTGTGTGTGTGTGTGTGGCTGTGATCCCGGAGGGGAGACAACCTCTATACTGTGTAAGGTTTTTTGTTTTTTTTAACAAATTTATTGACAAACGTACAATAATATTGAGGCATTTATACTTGTTTAAAATAGAGAAGTTTTAGTTAATTGAGAAACTAAAAACTTTTTGAAAAGTTTTCACAACATACATCGGAATATTTTTTACGTAAAACATTTTTGTGATCAACTGGTGATAGTGTGTTATATTACGTTTCTCTATAGTAAATGACAATTTAAAATAATTAATTAAAATTTATGAATATCTTCTACTTCCAATTATCATCCTTCTCTTTGAAATATTGTCTCCGACTCTTTGCCACTTAACTATTCACGGATTTGAAGAAGGGATTCCATACATTTACCTTTTAAAGGGCCATGAAATAAACAACCACGCCATGTTTACGTCCTCCGGAACAAAACTCAAGATATGGCGTGAATTAAAACTACTCTAGGTTTTGTTGAACAGGTTCGAAAATGATCTTTTTTAAATGTTATTCGTTTTTACATACACTAAAGAATTTCAAAAAATTTGAGAAATTAAAAAGCTCTCCATTTATATGATATATTTCTATAGTAATTTATTAGCCTGTTCCTTCAGTGTTTTTCATCCCGGGAATAACAACCATTCGATAAAATTCCGAATGTGAAATTTAGTTATTTGTTGAAAAACTGGTGTTTCTAATATTCATTTTCCATTGTAAAGAGAAAGAAAAACGTAAATTCTGAATGTGTTTTGACATAACGATTCTGGCACTAATTTTAGTTCATGATGTTGATTCAACCAGTATGTATGTAAACTCGGGTTGATCTAGGGTTGGCGATCGCCCCCTCCTTGAATGAAAATTTAACATTGAAAAGATGCAAGGTAAAGGTCCATTTAGGTATCATTTTCAAAACTCAAGTCATTAATCGCCCCCCCCCCTTTAAATGGCCTCAAAATCCGTCCCTGCTTAAACTTTACCTTTGCTGGAAGCTGATAGGCTTGAAGGTGGGGGGGAGGTGAAAAAGACATCCTGTTTTTGAAGTCATGTTATACTACTAATCCTTTTCAATCAGTAAAAAGCAAAGAAAATGAAACCTTACACTACATATTTTGCAGTCTAGGATGAATAAATGTGTTAATCCATTTCAAAAGGGCCGGAGGTGAATGTAGATGCTAAAACACATATAGGCAGATTTTCATAATCATAAAAAAAGGTTGCTGCAGACAAGATTACTGAAGGAATCAGTGAGAGAAACCACAATTGGCAATACAGCAACTTTGGCTAAAGGGCACCCATATCTGGATTAAGGCCTTAAGTGTGTATACCCACACACACAAATGCGTGGATTATATGATGCCATATGGGGCTATAGAAATAACATTGTATTGTGAGCTATTGATGACAATAATCTAATTTTATATAATTCATAAAATGTGTTTTAGGAAGCCTTGCGAATGGAAATGGCAACCACAGAAGAACAGATCCAGTTTAGTGGACACACGTTAGACAAGGCTACGAAGGCGAAAGTTCACCTTGAGAACTATTATTCTAACCTCATTGCCCAACACATGGAAAGAAAGACAAGGTAAAATTATTGTTACATTTTCTGTGAAAAAATAATTTATCTTGAAAATGCATATTAAAAAAATTAACGAGTACATGGGTACCCATATGAGTACTTTGCGGGGGGGGAGACTGAGAAAAATTAAATGAGTACTTCTAGGAATTCTCTGAGAAAAATTACCTCCTCCTCAAAACTCTCGAGAATTTTAATGAACTTACAAGATACCAAAATGTTACAAAAATAATTAATGCTCCTTTATATTTAGTAATAAACTAAAAGTACCTTATTTTAAAATGTAATGGTAAAACTTTTAAAAGTAAATGCTGGTAGGTTCGAGCAAATCAAATTTTCAAACGGCTAGGGGCGACTTGAACTCTCTCTGCTCCCCATATGGGCACCCATGAACGAGTATTTGAGCGCCTATATGTAGCTCTAGGTGCAGCATAAAACTGCATCTATAAACTTGCCTTCACCTTTGTAAAATTTGGCTTTGAATCAACGTTAGCCTTTCACGATTGCATTTTTCTGTGAGGTCACATAAAGCTTTAGATCCTGGGTAATGTTAAACTACTTTGGAAAACGAAGTACGTATGTGTGTGTGTGGATGTTTTTTCCATGAAACTGAAAAGTGGGAATTTGGGAATTTTTCATTGGCAAATATGTATAAACATTTTTTTTTAAATTACTGTAAGCAGAACTGACCATAATTCTTTCATTTAATGAAATTTATAGGCGATGTTGTGCACACACGTTCTTTGCAATTTTACTTTGCGTCAGGGTGGTTTTTTGAGCAATGGTGATACAGCGTAGCGACAAAGCATTTGACTGTCATTCAAATAACCCGGGTTTTATTCCCACATCCTAACTGTCCTTACGCCCTAAAACACAGTGGTTTCTGATACAGCCTCAATATTTTATTTTTTGACAAGTAAATGTGATCAAACTGTCATTAGTAGAAATGATACCTTTTTTTTTCACAAGAGCTTATAAAATGCAAAATATACCTATCTCTGTTTTAGACATGAAAAATTGGAAGAAACCATGAAAGAGGAAGGATTATCAGAAGAGCAGGTATAAAATTCATCTTGTATTTATTCTCTTTCTCACACACATCTCCCAAATTCGTAACATTTTTGTAATTGTTTTATTTAATAAAATTTGATATTTTTATATAATCAGGGACGTGCCAACGTTTTCGAAAGTGGGAGAGGAAAGAGATCTTTTAGGGCTGCAAACATGTGGCGCCATCTGTTCCCACAAATCCCCAACAATTATTATAAAATGCTAATTAGATAAATTAATTGTTAATTAAATAGTTAAAATAAACTGAATTACAAAACAACAACCACTTGAACGATTTCAATTTTACTGATTTCGCAGAGCACCAAGCTTTAAAATCAATGGTTTCCCAAACAGTGAAAAAAAATGTACAGATAGGGGGATCTCGTTTTTTTTTTGACAACAGATACGCCAGGGGGTACTGTCAAATCAGTATTACTGACCATATGGTGTCGACATCTGTTGGCAAGAAATGAAATTAGAATCCAAAATTTTTTCAACTTTGCTACATTAGTGGCAATGTTTAATGTTATTTTGAAGTTAAAATCGTAATAGTACTCCTTGGTAGTGGGGGTGGGCAAAAAAAACAAAAAACCTGTTGGTATGTACCTGTATATAATGATGTAATACGATTTTTTTAACTCACACACATCATGAATGACAGTTAAAACTTGTAAAGTGAAGCAATAGATGATTTCAAAGTTCAAATTAAAATAAGCAAATTATTTTACCCATCACTATATACCTCGGGAATAGCTTGCTATGTTGTTCAGAGATTATGT
>QLNU02000546.1:0-23094 GCA_006491805.2 Dysdera silvatica | reverse complement strand
GATTTGTAACTTTTGCAATGTTTTAACGAAGATTTCCGCGACATGAAATGCCATTTTGAGACATCAGGTTCTTAAGATTAAAAAAACGATATGCAAACCTTGTTGAAATAAAGGAAAAAATAGAGAAGAAAACAGGAGAAAAATAAATAATATTCATTAAAAATTTTCATAATTAAGAATATAATAGCTATTTAGTGTATGTGTTTATTTAAAAAAGCATTCAGCGTGGGCCAGTGGCGCAACGGATAACGCGCCTGACTACGGATCTGGAGATTCCAGGTTCGAATCCTAGCTGGCTCGCTCGGTTTGCGTATATTTTTTTGCAAGAATAAACTTAACCTATGATTTTATGGTTTTATTTCATATTTAGACATAGATAAAAATAAAAAATAAAAAAAAGAATGTCCATTTCCTTCAAATTCAAAGCAAGTAAATTTTTCATTTATTTTTCAAATTTCTACATACCTCTTTAAGACTTCATGGCACTTCAAGACTTTGCAAAACACTCGCTTTTAAATCACTGCAGATATCCTGTAGCTATCACGGTGCAATCCTGGCGAATTGTAACAACTTAAAAGTCATTATTTTGAGAAAAATGAGTTTGAAATTTATGACACCATAGGCGTGAGTTTTTACGGAAATGAACGAAAATATATAATATAAAATACAAGCTAGAATAATAATATATAATGGCGTACCTGGATGGGGGAGTGGGGATTCAAGGGGCAGTGGCGTGTTAAAAGGATGGGCTCAGGGTGCAACCCCCCCCCCTGCCCACACAACTCAATAACAAAGTGCACTTTTCTCGTCAACGGTGAATCACTAGATCTATTTTAATGCCGCTTGAGCCCTCGTAATTTTTGAATTAACCTTATAATCATACGTTTATACTATGTATATATATGCACAAGGCCTGTCTTATGGGGGATACCGGGGGGGAATCTCCCCCTCCAATCGGAAAAATCAAGCTCTAAGTAGGGAAAATCCTGTTAAACTCAGAAAAACCATGGGATGAATAATTAATTCATTGGGTTGTTGGAAATTCATGGAATTTCAATTGCTAACTTGGCAAAAATCTAGATTTTCTGCGGAGAAAAGGATAGAATAATTTTTTATTAACTCTTCACCCTTGGACAATTGGAAAATCTTTTGATGTTGGCAAAATCGAGTTACTTGGATAAAAAGACCGACATTTTTGTTTTCGTCGGTTAGAAAAATTTGCGATTATAACTGCCCATTTGATTAACAGTTATTTTCACGTCTGTGGTATACTGTACAGCCCAGGGCCAGCCATATGGGGGTGGACGAGGGAATCTCCCCCAATCGGAAAAATCAAGTTCCAAGTTGGGAAATTCCGGTTAAACTCGCAAAAAAAAGGGATGAATAATTAATTGTTTTGGTAGTTGGAAATTTACGCAATTTCAATTGCCAGCTTGGTAAAAATTTAGATTTATTATCAGTTATTTAGGTTTCCACGTCTGTGGAATATTGTCCAGCACAGGCCCGGCTTTTATGGGTGTTGGATGGTGGGTCTTTCCCGTCAATTGAAGAAAACAAGTCCAGCAAGAAGCAGACGATTTGTAACTTTTGCAATGTTTTAACGAAGATTTCCGCGACAAAAAAATGCCATTTTTATACGTCAAGTTCTTAATTTTTCGGGGTTATACCATTATATTTGAAGTCTTGAAAGGAAACCAAGCAATGTCCAATTATCTAGATTTGTATAACGGGGGCCAGTGGCGCAACGGATAACGCGCCTGACTACGGATCAGGAGATTCCAGGTTCGAATCCTGGCTGGCTCGTTTTGCGCGTCCTTTTTTTTTCAAGCATAAACTTAACCTTTGATTTGTCGTTGGCAAAATCGGGTTACTTGGATAAAAAGACCGACATTTTTGCTTTCGTTGGTCGGAAAAATTTGCGATTATAACTGGCCATTTTGTGAACAGTTATTTCCACGTCTGTAGTATACTGTCCAGCCAAGGGCTGGCCTTATGGTGGACGAGGGAATCTCCCCAATCGGAAAAATCAAGTTCCAAGTTTGGAAATTCCCATTAAATTCGAAGGAAAAAGGATGAATAATTATTTATGTAATGGAAATTTATGTAATTTTCAATTGCCATCTTGGCAAAATTGAATTTTCTCCAGTTGGAAATTTTTTTTTTAACTCTTCACTTCTAGACAATTGAAAATTTTTTTTGACGTTGGCAAAATCCAGAATTACTTAGATGAAAAGACCGATTTTTTTTGCTTTTATTGGTCGGGAAAATTTGCGACTATAACTGCCCATTTTGTTGACATTTATTTCCGTTTCCACGTCTGTGGTATGTCCACCCTTATATGGGTGATTCGTGGGAAGGGACCTCCGCAGGCGCAATGAAGAAAATGAGTTCCAACAAAAACCAGACGGTTTTGGCCTTTTCCAATGTTTTAACGAAAATTTCCATGGTGGGAGAATTTATCACGCTAAAAATGGTTGCATTGTCTTTCTTATTCGTGTACATTCTCAAAATAGGTGATGCATTTAGTTAATATTTTACTTAGTTATAAGCGGTACGTTGATAATTGACTCCCCACCCACCACCAAAAAAATCTACGGTTTCATTTATCCATTGTAAATTAGTTATTTGAGAATGTATGAATATCTGAGGAAATATATAGTTTGAATATTTAATGATTTTCAAATAATCTTTAATAAAACTTGAGAAATTTATAATGCAAAATTTAAAAAGTAAACAAAGCACTAAAGCTGTATAATTACAGCTTTGATATGTAGCTTATTTGTAAATTTTTGCATAACTTAAGATTTGCCTGCAAAAAAAATAAATAATAATCTGTACCTCAGAAGAATACAACCATATATCATATTCTGGAAGTTCAGGGTGAGAGTTAATTTTAACGAGTAACGAATATACTTTGTAGTTCACTAGTTAGTTCGATGTTTTGTTTTACTATTTGCACTCCTTTCACAAAAACCGAACAAGTGATGTCCAGACTACTGAGCTTTTCAACCACAACTTTTCTGTCCGGTTGGGTATTTTTGTCAAAATAACACTCAAAACTTAAATAGCAGATTGAATTTGTGGATAATTTGTTATTCATACACACCCAGTATTCATTGGAAAGTTTCACATGACAAAGATGTTCGATAGTAGACATTTTAGAAGGATTCTCTGATAAATTATGTTCATAATCAGATATTTTGAACTTTTTTGTTGAGGTAACATCCGTATTTTCCCTCATGGACCGTTTCTTTGGCAACTTTTTCGTAAAATATCGGGGGAGGTTCGGAAAGATGGACGTTTATCGCCCCTTTTATTAAAAGTGGTATGTCCCTTGTTATCAACACTTCTTCTCCAGCCATAATTGTTTTAAAATGCCTTTCAACAAATTATGGCTCGAAATGTAATTCACACACAATGGAATTCTCGTCAAGTTTCTTGTCCTCTCTGGGATTGCTCTATTCCAGAGCTGTAAAACCCCAGACCCTTCCAGAACTGCAAACATGGATGTTCTTTTCTTGCATATTTCGTATCCTCTGTTGCAACCAGGCACAAAACATGTGCTCGCTCTCTCTCGTCTTTTTTTAACACTGGGTAAAATCTCCATCATACACACAATCCAATAAATATATATTAATAAATAAACAATAAAACAAGAACATACAGTAAAGAAAACATCCGAAAACCAGCTGTCAAATTCAAAACGTATCAGAACACACAAGCACTCCCAATTAAACCGATACAAGAACACGTCTTCTCAGTAACCGCAGAATCGCTGATACCAGCGCCCTCAACAAATTTTGGTCAAGAAATTTCTGTCATGAGACAGAAGGAATCCAAAATTTCACGCAATCTCTATTCCGAACGGCACGCTAGTTTTTTCTAAGCACCATACATAGAGGCAACACACGAATCCGAGAAAGAAAACATACTGCCGAAATTCTAATGCATTATTTGGAAACAGTCACACGGCCATTGCAGGAATAAGCATTGGGGAAGAAAGTGAAGGAGAGCGGGCAGAAAATGGCATCTAAACGGATTAAGACCATTCCATCGATGCTAGACAAAACCAGGGGCAATAACCTCGAAGATAAAACCAAGAAATGGGGAGGGGAGGGAGAAATAAAAATAAAAGGGAAAGATAAGGAAGAGCAATGTGCCGCGCTAGGGTTGCCCCCCGAAAACAGAGCCGGAATCCTGAAATAAAGCAGTATGCATATGAAATGGGAAAAAATGTTTAAGATTTGTCGATTTCGAGAAACAGGTTCTTTTGCTTTAAAAAGAGGCTAGTAAATATGATTCCCGACATTGGAAAATATATATTTTTTTTTTTCAAGTTTTTGTTTTCCTCTCAACAAATGTAGATTTGTTCTGTGATATGAAATATTACATATATAAAAGTGGTGGGGGAGGGGATGTTTAAAAACAGGCATTTCAAGTGCAGCGTGGGTTAAACGGTCCTTAGATTTCAAGTCAGGGTAGCAAGTACGATTCACGACATCGGAAACGGCTCTTTTTTTTTTAATTTCAATTTTCCGCAATAAGTTTAAGGTTATTCTAATTCTGTGAAAAGAAGAAATGCACACATGGAATAGGAAAAACTTCCAAGAATTGGCTTTTAAGAAACACCGCCGGTGGACCAGTCACGACAAACAGCGTCAACACGGCCTAGCAAGTACTGGTGGCGTCAATTAATGACTCACACAACGAACCAAAAAATATTTATATTTATTTATATATTATAATAGTCATAATTCTTTATTAAATTAATCAGGCTTCGAAATTAGCGGTCGTTAGTTTTATTTTGCACCTATAAATTTATTTTTTGACGACTGAGATTTTAAACACCGTCATCATTTTGGGCGCCAAATTTTTTGGACTTTTATAACTTATATAACGCAAATTCTGACCACTTTACTCTTTATTCTTCCTTCTAAGACGGATGAGATTTCTCAGAAATTGTAAAATTTTAAATACTAATGATTTTGCTGCATGATGTTCACCTCAGTAAAAAAGTCATTCTCGAACACTGTTTTCCTCCTAATTTTCATATTTTTTCAGTTGCTCGTTAAATCTACGATACGAAATCCGAATTCACAAAAAGGGATAAAATTGTATTATGCGCAATTATTATACCAGGCAAAATCCACATTTTCCTCGTTGCATCTGGAGACTCGCTAAATGGGGGGTTCGTCATAAGGCGTTCCTACTATATTTTACATCCCTCCCAAATTGATCCCTGAATCTGCCACTGCTTAGATGTAGGACATCTGATTATCCGTGACCTTATTATGTGAGGCCGTTATTCACACTATTTATAATTTATATTATTCGCAAAGAAAAATTCCATGCTGGCTGGTGTGGGGGCGGGGTGTATTTTCTCTCTTAGGGCGAGGGTCACTGAATTCTGTGGTAAATAGATCGCAATTTTGAAAGAAAACATCACGGCCGGCTTATAAAAAGTAGGCCCTCTAAAAGTGTAACGCTTTGGACATTTACAAAATATGCGCAATAATGGCTTTCTCATTAATGTTAATTCCCATTTATGAAATTTCCATCGTTATTTAGGCATGCAAAAGTTCGTAAAAATTGAGAGATCTGTCCTAAATTGAAAAGTGAATATTCTTTGCAAGACCTTAGGCAGGATTTAATTCCCGGGAGGGGGTGGGGTCAAAACTTTTTAGGAAGTAACTTCGAATAAATATGTGTCACTTTCATCATAAAGAGGAAATATACATCATACAAAAATAAATGAGAAAATACTGATTTTACATTCAGACATTATTATAAACTTTTGATTGTAATTTGGCCATCAAACTTTATATTTTATTTTCAGCTCCTCCACTTTAAAGAAAATGTTTTCTATAATTTATTTTTCTTTAAAGTGTTTTCAAATTAGTGGTCTACAAAACGAAATCTTATAGTCAGAATTTTGATAATTGCGTAAATATTGAGAGTTTTGTCCCCTCATCTTTTACAAGTTTGAGAAATAAACCTATGTAACTATATTTGCGGTCCTATTACAAATTTAATTTGGGGGAAGGTGGTCCGGACCGGCCCCGAAGATTGTCCCCCTGAATACTGGAATGATTATTTGTAGATATATATATACAGTCGCAGTTGTTTTACGGAGTTAAATGCATTCATAGTATATTAGATTTATTTATTTTAAAGAAATTAATATACCCATACTACACAAAATGTTCCTATACAAAATAACAATAAAACTAATACTGATTAAAAAACCGATACGCAAACCTTGTTGAAGGGGGGGGGGGAGAAAACAAGAGGAAAAATAACATTCATTAAAAAATCATGTAAGTTTAGAATATAGTAGCTATTTAGTGTATGTGTTTATTTAAAAAAAAGCGAGAACCGTGGGCCAGTGGCGCAACGGATAACGCGCCTGACTACGGATCAGGAGATTCCAGGTTCGAATCCTGGCTGGCTCGGCTTGCGCATTCTTTTTTTTTTTTTCAAGAATAAATTTAACCTATGATTTTATGGTTTTATTCTAGATTTAGACATAGAAAAAATGAAAAAAAATTCCTTCAAATTCAAATTAAATAAATTTTTCATTCATTTTCAAAACTTCTCCATACCTCTAAGGACATCATCACACTTCAGGGGCTTTTCAGTACACTTGCTTTTAAATTACTGCAGATATCCTATAGCTATCACGGTACAATCCTGGCAACATTGTAACAACTTGAAAGTCATCATTTTGAGAAAAATGAGTTTGAAATTTATGACAATATAGGCGTGCGTGTTTACAGAAAAGAACGAAAATATACCTAACAAAATATAGGCTAGAGTGATAACAATATCTAATAGCTTACCTGTGTGAGGGGGGAGGGGATCAAAACCAGTGGCGTGTGAAAGGGATGGGCTGAGGGGCGAAACCCCCCCCCCCACCTACACAACACACTAAAAAAGTACATTCTTCTCTTCAACGGTGAATAACTGGATATATTTTAAAGCTGCTTGAGGCGTCATAATTTTTGAATTATGGGCCCACAAGGCCGGTCTTATGGAGGATACGGGGGTAGGATCTCCCCTCCATTCGGAAAATTCAAGCTAAAAGTACGGAAATTCCTGTTGAACTCGGAAAAAAAATGGGATGAATGATTAATTCATTGGGTTGTTGGAGATTCGTGCAATTTCAATTGCTAACTTAGCAAAAATTTAAATTTTCTCTTGAGAAAAGGATGAAGTAATTTTTTATTAACTCTTCACCCTTTGACCATTTGAAAATCCTTTGAGGTTGGCAAAATCGAGTTAGTTGAATAAAAAGACCGACATTTTTGCTTTCGTTGGCCTGAAAAATTTGCGATTATGACTGGCCATTTTGTGAACAGTCATTTCCACGTCTGTGGTATACTGTCCAGGCAATGGCCGGCCTTATATGGGTGGGATGGTGGGACTCTCCCCACAATTGAAGAAAACAGGTTCCAACAAGAAGCAGACGATTTGTAACTTTTGCAATGTTTTAACGAAGATTTCCGCGACATGAAATGCCATTTTTAGACATCAGGTTCTTAAGATTAAAAAAACGATATGCAAACCTTGTTGAAATAAAGGAAAAAAATAGAGAAGAAAACAGGAGAAAAATAAATAACATTCATTAAAAAATTTTCATAATTAAGAATATAATAGCTATTTAGTGTATGTGTTTATTTAAAAAGGCATTTAGCGTGGGCCAGTGGCGCAACGGATAACGCGCCTGACTACGGATCAGGAGATTCCAGGTTCGAATCCTGGCTGGTTCGCTCGGTTTGCGTATGTTTATTTGCAAGAATAAACTTAACCTTTGATTATATGGTTTTATTTTAGATTTAGACATAGATAAAAAAAATAAATAAAAAAAAGAATGTCCATTTCCTTCAAATTCAAAGCAAGTAAATTTTTCATTTATTTTTCAAATTTCTGCATACCTCTTTAAGACTTCATGGCACTTCAAGACTTTGCAAAACACTCGCTTTTAAATCACTGCAGATATCCTGTCGCTATCACGGTGCAATCCTGGCGAATTGTAACAACTTAAAAGTCATTATTTTGAGAAAAATGAGTTTGAAATTTATGACACCATAGGCGTGAGTTTTTACGGAAATGAACGAAAATATATAATATAAAATACAAGCTAGAATAATAATATATAATGGCGTACCTGGATGGGGGAGTGGGGATTCAAGGGGCAGTGGCGTGTTAAAAGGATGGGCTCAGGGTGCAACCCCCCCCCCTGCCCACACAACTCAATAACAAAGTGCACTTTTCTCGTCAACGGTGAATCACTAGATCTATTTTAATGCCGCTTGAGCCCTCGTAATTTTTGAATTAACCTTATAATCATACGTTTATACTATGTATATATATGCACAAGGCCTGTCTTATGGGGGATACCGGGGGGGAATCTCCCCCTCCAATCGGAAAAATCAAGCTCTAAGTAGGGAAAATCCTGTTAAACTCAGAAAAACCATGGGATGAATAATTAATTCATTGGGTTGTTGGAAATTCATGGAATTTCAATTGCTAACTTGGCAAAAATCTAGATTTTCTGCGGAGAAAAGGATAGAATAATTTTTTATTAACTCTTCACCCTTGGACAATTGGAAAATCTTTTGATGTTGGCAAAATCGAGTTACTTGGATAAAAAGACCGACATTTTTGTTTTCGTCGGTTAGAAAAATTTGCGATTATAACTGCCCATTTGATTAACAGTTATTTTCACGTCTGTGGTATACTGTACAGCCCAGGGCCAGCCATATGGGGGTGGACGAGGGAATCTCCCCCAATCGGAAAAATCAAGTTCCAAGTTGGGAAATTCCGGTTAAACTCGCAAAAAAAAGGGATGAATAATTAATTGTTTTGGTAGTTGGAAATTTACGCAATTTCAATTGCCAGCTTGGTAAAAATTTAGATTTATTATCAGTTATTTAGGTTTCCACGTCTGTGGAATATTGTCCAGCACAGGCCCGGCTTTTATGGGTGTTGGATGGTGGGTCTTTCCCGTCAATTGAAGAAAACAAGTCCAGCAAGAAGCAGACGATTTGTAACTTTTGCAATGTTTTAACGAAGATTTCCGCGACAAAAAAATGCCATTTTTATACGTCAAGTTCTTAATTTTTCGGGGTTATACCATTATATTTGAAGTCTTGAAAGGAAACCAAGCAATGTCCAATTATCTAGATTTGTATAACGGGGGCCAGTGGCGCAACGGATAACGCGCCTGACTACGGATCAGGAGATTCCAGGTTCGAATCCTGGCTGGCTCGTTTTGCGCGTCCTTTTTTTTTCAAGCATAAACTTAACCTTTGATTTGTCGTCGGCAAAATCGGGTTACTTGGATAAAAAGACCGACATTTTTGCTTTCGTTGGTCGGAAAAATTTGCGATTATAACTGGCCATTTTGTGAACAGTTATTTCCACGTCTGTGGTATACTGTCATGACGGAGGGAATCCAAAATTTCACGCAATCTCTATTCCGAACGGCACGCTAGTTTTTTTCTAAGCACTATACATAGAGGCAACACACGTATCCAAGAAAGAAAACATACTGCCGAAATTCTAATGCATTATTTGGAAACAGTCACACGGCCATTGCAGGAAAAAGCATTGGGGAAGAAAGTGACGGAGAGCCGGCAGAAAATGGCATCTAAACGGATTAAGACGAATCCATCGATGCAAGGCAATACCAAGGGCAATAACCTCAAAGATAAAACAAAGAAGTGGCGGGGAGAGGAGGGAAAATAAATAAAAGTGGAAAAGGAAGGATAAGGAAGAGCAATGTGCCACCCGATGGTTGAATCAGAGCCGGAATCGTGAAATAAAGCAGTAGGCATATGAAATGGGAAAAAATGTTTCGATTTGTCATTTCGAGAAAAAGGTTCAATGAAACAGTATTTTGCTTTGAAAAGAGGGTAGTAAATATGATTCCCGACACGGGAATATAATTTTCTTTTTATTGTAAAATTTTCGTTTTCCTCTAAACAAATGTCGATTTGTTCGGTGATATGAAGTATTACATATATAAAAGTGTGTGTGTGTGTGGGGGGGGGGTGTTTAAAAACAGGTATTTTAAGTGCGGCGTGGGTAAAACGGTCCTTGGATTTCAAGTCGGGATAGCAAGTACGAGTCCCGACATCGGAAACGGTTCTTTTTTTTTTTAATTCCAATTTTCCCCAATGAGTTTGAAGTTGTTCCGGTTCTGTGAAAAGAAGGAATGCACACATAGAATAGGAAAAACTTCCAGGAATCGGCTTTTAAGAAACACCGTCGGTGGATTTTGATCGTTATCTAGGCACGCAGAAGTTCGTAAAATAGAGAGATCTATCCTAATTGGAAAAGTGAATATTCTTTGCAAGACCTTAGGCAGGATTTAATTCCGGGAAGGGGGTGGGGTCAAAACTTTTTAGAAAATAAGGTTGAATATATGTGTGTCACCTTCATCATAAAGACGGAATATACATCATACAAAAATAAATCTGAAAATACTAATTTTGCCTTCAGACATCATTATAAAGTTTTGCTTGTAATTTTGCCATCAAACTTTATATTTTATCTTCAGCTCCCCACTTTAAAGAAAACGTTTTCTGTAATTATTATTATTTTTTTTTTTTAAGTGTTTTCAAATTATTGATCTAAAAAGCAAAATCTTACGGTCAGAATTTTGATAATTGTTCAACGATTTAGAGTTTTGTCCCGACACCTTTTACAAGTTTGACAAGTAAACCTGCGCAAGTATTTTTGCGGTCCTATTAAAAAATTAGTTTGGGGGGAAGGGAGACCTGACCGGCCCCTAAGATACTCCCCCTGGATACAAAAATGATTATTTGTAGATGTATATACAGTCGTAGTTGTTTTTCAGAATTAAATGCACTCGTAGTATTTTAAATTTATTTATTTACTTTTTAGCAATCTGTATATCCATGCTACACAAAATGCTCCTACACAAAATTGCAATAAAAATAATACTGATTAAAAAACCCATACGCAAACCTTGTTCAAGTAGGAAAAAAAAAAAAAAACAAGAAAAAAATTAAATAACATTCATTAAAAAATCATTAAAATTAAGAATATAATAGCTATTTAGTGTATGTGATTATTTAAAAATCTCGTTCAATTTGGGCCAGTGGCGCAACGGATAACGCGCCTGACTACGGATCAGGAGATTCCAGGTTCGAATCCTGGCTGGTTCGCTCGGTTTGCGTATGTTTATTTGCAAGAATAAACTTAACCTTTGATTATATGGTTTTATTTTAGATTTAGACATAGATAAAAAAAATAAATAAAAAAAAGAATGTCCATTTCCTTCAAATTCAAAGCAAGTAAATTTTTCATTTATTTTTCAAATTTCTGCATACCTCTTTAAGACTTCATGGCACTTCAAGACTTTGCAAAACACTCGCTTTTAAATCACTGCAGATATCCTGTCGCTATCACGGTGCAATCCTGGCGAATTGTAACAACTTAAAAGTCATTATTTTGAGAAAAATGAGTTTGAAATTTATGACACCATAGGCGTGAGTTTTTACGGAAATGAACGAAAATATATAATATAAAATACAAGCTAGAATAATAATATATAATGGCGTACCTGGATGGGGGAGTGGGGATTCAAGGGGCAGTGGCGTGTTAAAAGGATGGGCTCAGGGTGCAACCCCCCCCCCTGCCCACACAACTCAATAACAAAGTGCACTTTTCTCGTCAACGGTGAACCACTAGATCTATTTTAATGCCGCTTGAGATCTCGTAATTTTTGAATTAACCTTATAATCATACGTTTATACTATGTATATGTATGCACAAGGCCCGTCTTATGGGGGATACCGGGGGGGAATCTCCCCCTCCAATCGGAAAAATCAAGCTCTAAGTAGGGAAAATCCTGTTAAACTCAGAAAAACCATGGGATGAATAATTAATTCATTGGGTTGTTGGAAATTCATGGAATTTCAATTGCTAACTTGGCAAAAATCTAGATTTTCTGCGGAGAAAAGGATAGAATAATTTTTTATTAACTCTTCACCCTTGGACAATTGGAAAATCTTTTGATGTTGGCAAAATCGAGTTACTTGGATAAAAAGACCGACATTTTTGTTTTCGTCGGTTAGAAAAATTTGCGATTATAACTGCCCATTTGATTAACAGTTATTTTCACGTCTGTGGTATACTGTACAGCCCAGGGCCAGCCATATGGGGGTGGACGAGGGAATCTCCCCCAATCGGAAAAATCAAGTTCCAAGTTGGGAAATTCCGGTTAAACTCGCAAAAAAAAGGGATGAATAATTAATTGTTTTGGTAGTTGGAAATTTACGCAATTTCAATTGCCAGCTTGGTAAAAATTTAGATTTATTATCAGTTATTTAGGTTTCCACGTCTGTGGAATATTGTCCAGCACAGGCCCGGCTTTTATGGGTGTTGGATGGTGGGTCTTTCCCGTCAATTGAAGAAAACAAGTCCAGCAAGAAGCAGACGATTTGTAACTTTTGCAATGTTTTAACGAAGATTTCCGCGACAAAAAAATGCCATTTTTATACGTCAAGTTCTTAATTTTTCGGGGTTATACCATTATATTTGAAGTCTTGAAAGGAAACCAAGCAATGTCCAATTATCTAGATTTGTATAACGGGGGCCAGTGGCGCAACGGATAACGCGCCTGACTACGGATCAGGAGATTCCAGGTTCGAATCCTGGCTGGCTCGTTTTGCGCGTTCCTTTTTTTTCAAGCATAAACTTAACCTTTGATTTGTCGTCGGCAAAATCGGGTTACTTGGATAAAAAGACCGACATTTTTGCTTTCGTTGGTCGGAAAAATTTGCGATTATAACTGGCCATTTTGTGAACAGTTATTTCCACGTCTGTGGTATACTGTCATGACGGAGGGAATCCAAAATTTCACGCAATCTCTATTCCGAACGGCACGCTAGTTTTTTTCTAAGCACTATACATAGAGGCAACACACGTATCCAAGAAAGAAAACATACTGCCGAAATTCTAATGCATTATTTGGAAACAGTCACACGGCCATTGCAGGAAAAAGCATTGGGGAAGAAAGTGACGGAGAGCCGGCAGAAAATGGCATCTAAACGGATTAAGACGAATCCATCGATGCAAGGCAATACCAAGGGCAATAACCTCAAAGATAAAACAAAGAAGTGGCGGGGAGAGGAGGGAAAATAAATAAAAGTGGAAAAGGAAGGATAAGGAAGAGCAATGTGCCACCCGATGGTTGAATCAGAGCCGGAATCGTGAAATAAAGCAGTAGGCATATGAAATGGGAAAAAATGTTTCGATTTGTCATTTCGAGAAAAAGGTTCAATGAAACAGTATTTTGCTTTGAAAAGAGGGTAGTAAATATGATTCCCGACACGGGAATATAATTTTCTTTTTATTGTAAAATTTTCGTTTTCCTCTAAACAAATGTCGATTTGTTCGGTGATATGAAGTATTACATATATAAAAGTGTGTGTGTGTGTGGGGGGGGGGTGTTTAAAAACAGGTATTTTAAGTGCGGCGTGGGTAAAACGGTCCTTGGATTTCAAGTCGGGATAGCAAGTACGAGTCCCGACATCGGAAACGGTTCTTTTTTTTTTTAATTCCAATTTTCCCCAATGAGTTTGAAGTTGTTCCGGTTCTGTGAAAAGAAGGAATGCACACATAGAATAGGAAAAACTTCCAGGAATCGGCTTTTAAGAAACACCGTCGGTGGATTTTGATCGTTATCTAGGCACGCAGAAGTTCGTAAAATAGAGAGATCTATCCTAATTGGAAAAGTGAATATTCTTTGCAAGACCTTAGGCAGGATTTAATTCCGGGAAGGGGGTGGGGTCAAAACTTTTTAGAAAATAAGGTTGAATATATGTGTGTCACCTTCATCATAAAGACGGAATATACATCATACAAAAATAAATCTGAAAATACTAATTTTGCCTTCAGACATCATTATAAAGTTTTGCTTGTAATTTTGCCATCAAACTTTATATTTTATCTTCAGCTCCCCACTTTAAAGAAAACGTTTTCTGTAATTATTATTATTTTTTTTTTTTAAGTGTTTTCAAATTATTGATCTAAAAAGCAAAATCTTACGGTCAGAATTTTGATAATTGTTCAACGATTTAGAGTTTTGTCCCGACACCTTTTACAAGTTTGACAAGTAAACCTGCGCAAGTATTTTTGCGGTCCTATTAAAAAATTAGTTTGGGGGGAAGGGAGACCTGACCGGCCCCTAAGATACTCCCCCTGGATACAAAAATGATTATTTGTAGATGTATATACAATCGTAGTTGTTTTTCAGAATTAAATGCACTCGTAGTATTTTAAATTTATTTATTTACTTTTTAGCAATCTGTATATCCATGCTACACAAAATGCTCCTACACAAAATTGCAATAAAAATAATACTGATTAAAAAACCCATACGCAAACCTTGTTCAAGTAGGAAAAAAAAAAAAAAACAAGAAAAAAATTAAATAACATTCATTAAAAAATCATTAAAATTAAGAATATAATAGCTATTTAGTGTA
The DNA here is from genome assembly GCA_006491805.2 of Dysdera silvatica. Taxonomy (NCBI): domain Eukaryota; kingdom Metazoa; phylum Arthropoda; class Arachnida; order Araneae; family Dysderidae; genus Dysdera; species Dysdera silvatica. The sequence goes on along the minus strand of QLNU02000546.1, from coordinate 8,575 downwards.
TGTGATTATTTAAAAATCTCGTTCAATTTGGGCCAGTGGCGCAACGGATAACGCGCCTGACTACGGATCAGGAGATTCCAGGTTCGAATCCTGGCTGGTTCGCTCGGTTTGCGTATGTTTATTTGCAAGAATAAACTTAACCTTTGATTATATGGTTTTATTTTAGATTTAGACATAGATAAAAAAAATAAATAAAAAAAAGAATGTCCATTTCCTTCAAATTCAAAGCAAGTAAATTTTTCATTTATTTTTCAAATTTCTGCATACCTCTTTAAGACTTCATGGCACTTCAAGACTTTGCAAAACACTCGCTTTTAAATCACTGCAGATATCCTGTCGCTATCACGGTGCAATCCTGGCGAATTGTAACAACTTAAAAGTCATTATTTTGAGAAAAATGAGTTTGAAATTTATGACACCATAGGCGTGAGTTTTTACGGAAATGAACGAAAATATATAATATAAAATACAAGCTAGAATAATAATATATAATGGCGTACCTGGATGGGGGAGTGGGGATTCAAGGGGCAGTGGCGTGTTAAAAGGATGGGCTCAGGGTGCAACCCCCCCCCCTGCCCACACAACTCAATAACAAAGTGCACTTTTCTCGTCAACGGTGAATCACTAGATCTATTTTAATGCCGCTTGAGCCCTCGTAATTTTTGAATTAACCTTATAATCATACGTTTATACTATGTATATATATGCACAAGGCCTGTCTTATGGGGGATACCGGGGGGGAATCTCCCCCTCCAATCGGAAAAATCAAGCTCTAAGTAGGGAAAATCCTGTTAAACTCAGAAAAACCATGGGATGAATAATTAATTCATTGGGTTGTTGGAAATTCATGGAATTTCAATTGCTAACTTGGCAAAAATCTAGATTTTCTGCGGAGAAAAGGATAGAATAATTTTTTATTAACTCTTCACCCTTGGACAATTGGAAAATCTTTTGATGTTGGCAAAATCGAGTTACTTGGATAAAAAGACCGACATTTTTGTTTTCGTCGGTTAGAAAAATTTGCGATTATAACTGCCCATTTGATTAACAGTTATTTTCACGTCTGTGGTATACTGTACAGCCCAGGGCCAGCCATATGGGGGTGGACGAGGGAATCTCCCCCAATCGGAAAAATCAAGTTCCAAGTTGGGAAATTCCGGTTAAACTCGCAAAAAAAAGGGATGAATAATTAATTGTTTTGGTAGTTGGAAATTTACGCAATTTCAATTGCCAGCTTGGTAAAAATTTAGATTTATTATCAGTTATTTAGGTTTCCACGTCTGTGGAATATTGTCCAGCACAGGCCCGGCTTTTATGGGTGTTGGATGGTGGGTCTTTCCCGTGAATTGAAGAAAACAAGTTCCAGCAAGAAGCAGACGATTTGTAACTTTTGCAATGTTTTAACGAAGATTTCCGCGACAAAAAAATGCCATTTTTATACGTCAAGTTCTTAATTTTTCGGGGTTATACCATTATATTTGAAGTCTTGAAAGGAAACCAAGCAATGTCCAATTATCTAGATTTGTATAACGGGGGCCAGTGGCGCAACGGATAACGCGCCTGACTACGGATCAGGAGATTCCAGGTTCGAATCCTGGCTGGCTCGTTTTGCGCGTTCCTTTTTTTTCAAGCATAAACTTAACCTTTGATTTGTCGTCGGCAAAATCGGGTTACTTGGATAAAAAGACCGACATTTTTGCTTTCGTTGGTCGGAAAAATTTGCGATTATAACTGGCCATTTTGTGAACAGTTATTTCCACGTCTGTGGTATACTGTCATGACGGAGGGAATCCAAAATTTCACGCAATCTCTATTCCGAACGGCACGCTAGTTTTTTTCTAAGCACTATACATAGAGGCAACACACGTATCCAAGAAAGAAAAGATACTGCCGAAATTCTAATGCATTATTTGGAAACAGTCACACGGCCATTGCAGGAAAAAGCATTGGGGAAGAAAGTGACGGAGAGCCGGCAGAAAATGGCATCTAAACGGATTAAGACGAATCCATCGATGCAAGGCAATACCAAGGGCAATAACCTCAAAGATAAAACAAAGAAGTGGCGGGGAGAGGAGGGAAAATAAATAAAAGTGGAAAAGGAAGGATAAGGAAGAGCAATGTGCCACCCGATGGTTGAATCAGAGCCGGAATCGTGAAATAAAGCAGTAGGCATATGAAATGGGAAAAAATGTTTCGATTTGTCATTTCGAGAAAAAGGTTCAATGAAACAGTATTTTGCTTTGAAAAGAGGGTAGTAAATATGATTCCCGACACGGGAATATAATTTTCTTTTTATTGTAAAATTTTCGTTTTCCTCTAAACAAATGTCGATTTGTTCGGTGATATGAAGTATTACATATATAAAAGTGTGTGTGTGTGTGGGGGGGGGGTGTTTAAAAACAGGTATTTTAAGTGCGGCGTGGGTAAAACGGTCCTTGGATTTCAAGTCGGGATAGCAAGTACGAGTCCCGACATCGGAAACGGTTCTTTTTTTTTTTAATTCCAATTTTCCCCAATGAGTTTGAAGTTGTTCCGGTTCTGTGAAAAGAAGGAATGCACACATAGAATAGGAAAAACTTCCAGGAATCGGCTTTTAAGAAACACCGTCGGTGGATTCTGATCGTTATCTAGGCACGCAGAAGTTCGTAAAATAGAGAGATCTATCCTAATTGGAAAAGTGAATATTCTTTGCAAGACCTTAGGCAGGATTTAATTCCGGGAAGGGGGTGGGGTCAAAACTTTTTAGAAAATAAGGTTGAATATATGTGTGTCACCTTCATCATAAAGACGGAATATACATCATACAAAAATAAATCTGAAAATACTAATTTTGCCTTCAGACATCATTATAAAGTTTTGCTTGTAATTTTGCCATCAAACTTTATATTTTATCTTCAGCTCCCCACTTTAAAGAAAACGTTTTCTGTAATTATTATTATTATTTTTTTTTAAGTGTTTTCAAATTATTGATCTAAAAAGCAAAATCTTACGGTCAGAATTTTGATAATTGTTCAACGATTTAGAGTTTTGTCCCGACACCTTTTACAAGTTTGACAAGTAAACCTGCGCAAGTATTTTTGCGGTCCTATTAAAAATTTAGTTTGGGGAAAGGGAGACCGGACCGGCCCCTAAGGTTCTCCCCCTGGATACAAAAATGATTATTTGTAGATGTATATACCGTCGTAGTTGTTTTTCAGAATTAAATGCATTCGTAGTATTTTAAATTTATTTATTTACTTTTTAGCAATCTATATATCCATACTACACAAAATGCTCCTACACAAAATTACAATAAAAATAATACTGATTAAAACACCGATACGCAAACCTTGTTCAAATAGGAAAAAAAAAAATAACATTCATTAAAAAATCATTAAAATTAAGAATATATTAGCTATTTATTGTATGTGTTTATTTAAAAGCCTGATTCAATTTGTTCCAGTGGCGCAACGGATAACGCGCCTGACTACGGATCAGGAGATTCCAGGTTCGAATCTCGGCTTGCAAATTCTTTTTTTTTTCAAGAATAAATTTAACCTATGGTTTTATTCTAGATGTAGACATAGAAAAAATGAAAAAAAATCAAATTAAAATTAAATAAAGTTTTCATTCATTTTCAAAATTTCTCCATACCTCTAAAGACATCATCACACTTCAGGGGCTTTCCAGAACACTTGCTTTTAAATTACTGTAGTTATCCTGTAGCTATCACCGTACAATCCTGGCAACACTGTAACCACTTAAAAGTCATCATTTTGAGAAAAATGAGTTTGAAATTTATGACAATATAGGCGTGCGTGTTTACGGAAAAGAACGAAAACATGTCTAACAAAATATAGGCTAGAATAATAACAATATCTAATAGCGTACCTGTATGAGGGGGGGTTGGGATCAAAATCAGTGGCTTGTGAAAGGGATGGGCTCAGGGGCGAAACCACCCACCCACCCACCCAACCATACAACTCACTAAAAAAGTACATTCTTCTCTTCAACGGTGAATAACCGGATCTATTTTGAAGCTGCTTGAGGCGTCATAATTTTTGAATTATGGGGCCACAAGGCCGGTCTTATGGAGGATACAGGGGGTAGGATCTCCCCTCCATTCGGAAAATTCAAGCTAAAAGTACGGAAATTCCTGTTAAACTCGGATAAAAATGGGATGAATGATTAATTCATTGGGTTGTTGGAGATTCGTGCAATTTCAATTGCCAACTTGGCAAAAATTTAAATTTTCTCTTGAGAAAAGGATAGAATAATTTTTTATTAACTCTTCACCCTTTGACCATTGGAAAATTCTGCGACGTTGGCAAAATCGAGTTAGTTAAATAAAAACACCGACATTTTTGCTTTCGTTGGCCTGAAAAATTTGCGATTATAACTGGCCATTTTGTGAACAGTTATTTCCACGTCTGTGGTATACTGTCCAGGCCATGGCCGGCTTTATATGGGTGGGAAGGTGGGACTCTCACCACAATTGAAGAAAACATGTTCCAACAAGAAGCAGACGATTTGTAACTTTTGCAATGTTTTAACGAAGATTTCCGAGACATAAAATGCCATTTTTCGACATCAGGTTCTTAAGATTAAAAAAACGATATGCAAACCTTGTTGAAATAAAGGAAAAAATAGAGAAGAAAACAGGGGAAAAATAAATAACATTCATTAAAAAATTTTGGTAATTAAGAATATAATAGCTATTTAGTGTATGTGTTTATTTAAAAAGGTATTTAGTGTGGGCCAGTGGCGCAACGGATAACGCGCCTGACTACGGATCAGGAGATTCCAGGTTCGAATCCTGTCTGGCTCGGTTTGGATATGCTTTTTTGCAACAATAAACTTAACCTATGATTTTATGGTTTTATTTTAGATTTAGGCATAGATAAAAAAAAAAGAAAGACTATTTCCTTCAAATTCAAAGCAAGTAAATTTTTCATTTATTTTTCAAATTTCTACATACCTCTTTAAGACATCATGGCACTTCAAGACTTTGCAAAACACTCGCTTTTAAATCACTGCAGATATCCTGTAGCTATCACGGTGCAATCCTGGCGAATTGTAACAACTTAAAAGTCATTATTTTGAGAAAAATGACTTTGAAATTTATGACACCATAGGCGTGAGTTTTTACGGAAATGAACGAAAATATATAATATAAAATACAAGCTAGAATAATAATATATAATGGCGTACCTGGATGGGGGAGTGGGGATTCAAGGGGCAGTGGCGTGTTAAAAGGATGGGCTCAGGGTGCAACCCCCCCCCCTGCCCACACAACTCAATAACAAAGTGCACTTTTCTCGTCAACGGTGAATCACTAGATCTATTTTAATGCCGCTTGAGCCCTCGTAATTTTTGAATTAACCTTATAATCATACGTTTATACTATGTATATATATGCACAAGGCCTGTCTTATGGGGGATACCGGGGGGGAATCTCCCCCTCCAATCGGAAAAATCAAGCTCTAAGTAGGGAAAATCCTGTTAAACTCAGAAAAACCATGGGATGAATAATTAATTCATTGGGTTGTTGGAAATTCATGGAATTTCAATTGCTAACTTGGCAAAAATCTAGATTTTCTGCGGAGAAAAGGATAGAATAATTTTTTATTAACTCTTCACCCTTGGACAATTGGAAAATCTTTTGATGTTGGCAAAATCGAGTTACTTGGATAAAAAGACCGACATTTTTGTTTTCGTCGGTTAGAAAAATTTGCGATTATAACTGCCCATTTGATTAACAGTTATTTTCACGTCTGTGGTATACTGTACAGCCCAGGGCCAGCCATATGGGGGTGGACGAGGGAATCTCCCCCAATCGGAAAAATCAAGTTCCAAGTTGGGAAATTCCGGTTAAACTCGCAAAAAAAAGGGATGAATAATTAATTGTTTTGGTAGTTGGAAATTTACGCAATTTCAATTGCCAGCTTGGTAAAAATTTAGATTTATTATCAGTTATTTAGGTTTCCACGTCTGTGGAATATTGTCCAGCACAGGCCCGGCTTTTATGGGTGTTGGATGGTGGGTCTTTCCCGTCAATTGAAGAAAACAAGTCCAGCAAGAAGCAGACGATTTGTAACTTTTGCAATGTTTTAACGAAGATTTCCGCGACAAAAAAATGCCATTTTTATACGTCAAGTTCTTAATTTTTCGGGGTTATACCATTATATTTGAAGTCTTGAAAGGAAACCAAGCAATGTCCAATTATCTAGATTTGTATAACGGGGGCCAGTGGCGCAACGGATAACGCGCCTGACTACGGATCAGGAGATTCCAGGTTCGAATCCTGGCTGGCTCGTTTTGCGCGTCCTTTTTTTTTCAAGCATAAACTTAACCTTTGATTTGTCGTTGGCAAAATCGGGTTACTTGGATAAAAAGACCGACATTTTTGCTTTCGTTGGTCGGAAAAATTTGCGATTATAACTGGCCATTTTGTGAACAGTTATTTCCACGTCTGTGGTATACTGTCATGACGGAGGGAATCCAAAATTTCACGCAATCTCTATTCCGAACGGCACGCTAGTTTTTTTCTAAGCACTATACATAGAGGCAACACACGTATCCAAGAAACGGTATTTGCAAACAGTCACACGGCCATTGAGGAAGCGTGGGAAAAGTAATGGAGGAAATCAGCCGGAAAATAGCATCAAACAGTTAAGACCAATCCATCGGTGCAAGCGGCACTCGTGCAACCAATAGCGAAGATAAAACGAAAGTAGAACCGGAGAGGAGAAATAAAAGTGGAAAAAGGAAAGGATGAGGAAGAGCAATGTGCCGCGGCTGATGGTTGGATCGGAGCCGGATGGTAAATAAAGCAGTATGCATAGCAAATGGGAAAAATGACTTCAGTTGTCATTTCGAGAAAAGGTTCAATAGAACAGTATTTTGCTTCAAAAGGTAGAATTAAATATGATTCCGACACTGAGGAATATAATTTTCTTTTGTTAAAATTTTTGTTTTCCTCAAAACAAATGTCGGAACCCCATTCAGTGATATAGTATTACTATATAAAGTGTATGTGTGTGTGGGGGAAGTGTTTGCGGCAGGTATTTTAAGTGCGGCGTGGGTAAAACGGTCCTTGGATTTCAAGTCGGGATAGCAAGTACGAGTCCCGACATCGGAAACGGTTCTTTTTTTTTTTAATTCCAATTTTCCCCAATGAGTTTGAAGTTGTTCCGGGTCTGTGAAAAGAAGGAATGCACACATAGAATAGGAAAAACTTCCAGGAATCGGCTTTTAAGAAACACCGTCGGTGGATTTTGATCGTTATCTAGGCACGCAGAAGTTCGTAAAATAGAGAGATCTATCCTAATTGGAAAAGTGAATATTCTTTGCAAGACCTTAGGCAGGATTTAATTCCGGGAAGGGGGTGGGGTCAAAACTTTTTAGAAAATAAGGTTGAATATATGTGTGTCACCTTCATCATAAAGACGGAATATACATCATACAAAAATAAATCTGAAAATACTAATTTTGCCTTCAGACATCATTATAAAGTTTTGCTTGTAATTTTGCCATCAAACTTTATATTTTATCTTCAGCTCCCCACTTTAAAGAAAACGTTTTCTGTAATTATTATTATTATTTTTTTTTAAGTGTTTTCAAATTATTGATCTAAAAAGAAAAATCTTACGGTCAGAATTTTGATAATTGTTCAACGATTTAGAGTTTTGTCCCGACACCTTTTACAAGTTTGACAAGTAAACCTGCGCAAGTATTTTTGCGGTCCTATTAAAAAATTAGTTTGGGGGGAAGGGAGACCTGACCGGCCCCTAAGATACTCCCCCTGGATACAAAAATGATTATTTGTAGATGTATATACAATCGTAGTTGTTTTTCAGAATTAAATGCACTCGTAGTATTTTAAATTTATTTATTTACTTTTTAGCAATCTGTATATCCATGCTACACAAAATGCTCCTACACAAAATTACAATAAAAATAATACTGATTAAAAAACCCATACGCAAACCTTGTTCAAGTAGGAAAAAAACAAAAAAAACAAGAAAAAAATTAAATAACATTCATTAAAAAATCATTAAAATTAAGAATATAATAGCTATTTAGTGTATGTGATTATTTAAAAATCTCGTTCAATTTGGGCCAGTGGCGCAACGGATAACGCGCCTGACTACGGATCAGGAGATTCCAGGTTCGAATCCTGGCTGGTTCGCTCGGTTTGCGTATGGTTTTTTGCAAGAATAAACTTAACCTTTGATTATATGGTTTTATTTTAGATTTAGACATAGATAAAAGAAATAAATAAAAAAAAGAATGTCCATTTCCTTCAAATTCAAAGCAAGTAAATTTTTCATTTATTTTTCAAATTTCTACATACCTCTTCAAGACATCGTGGCACTTCAAGATTTTGCAAAACACTTGCTTTTAAATCACTGCAGATATCCTGTGTCTATGGCGGTAGCATTCTGGTGACATAGTAACAACTTGAAAGTCATCATTTTGAGAAAAATGAGTTTGAAATTTATGACTCCATAAGCGTGCGTGTTTACGGAAATGAAAGAAAATACGTAATATAAAATACAAGCTAGAATAATAATATATAATGGCGTACCTGGAT
>QLNU02000534.1:7931-25134 GCA_006491805.2 Dysdera silvatica | reverse complement strand
GTCATCAACTCTTTAAGATCAACAGACATTGAGGATGTGTACATTGACATGGTGAAACGTGTGTATAAAAATGCAAGTGCAAAATTTCGGTTACATAAAGATACCAAAACTATCAAAATTGGTAAAGGTGTGAGGCAGGGAGATACCATTTCTCCAAAACTTTTTACTTCAGCTTTACAGATGATTTTTCAGCTGATAAATTGGAATAACAAGGGAATAAAAATAAATGGTGAATATTTAAATCATTTGCGGTTTGCTGATGACATTGTTATTTTTTCAACGAACCCATCAGAACTCCAAGACATGGTACAGGAGCTCTCAACTAGAAGTAAAGAAGTTGGACTCAAGATGAACCTACAAAAAACTAAGATCATGTTCAATAATTTTGTAGAGGAAACAAAAATACAAGTTGACAACATTGAGCTAGAAATTGCTGATTCATATATTTACCTTGGCCAGCTGATTTCAATGGATGGCAACATTATGAAAGAACTCAACAGACGTATTAAACTTGGCTGGAGTGCATTTGGAAGAAACAGTTTTATCCTGAAGGGGAAATTGCCTTTGTGTCTAAAAAGAAAGGTCTTCAACCAGTGTGTATTGCCAGTCCTCTCTTATGGATCAGAGACATGGAGTCTAACAGTTGGAGCAATACGAAAGTTACAGACAACGCAAAGGAGCATGGAGAGGTGCATGCTTGGAATAACTAGGAGAGATCGAAAAAGAAACACTTGGGTGAGAGAGCAAACTAGAGTAGAGGACATCATTGTTAAAGTAAAAGGGCTGAAATGGCGATGGGCTGGGCATATTGCAAGAAGAACTGATCAACGATGGACAACAGAAATTCTGAACTGGATTCCAAGAGACCACCGAAGACCTAGAAAACGTCCTCAAACTAGATGGGTGGATGAAATAAGAAAACAGGTTGGGGTGACGTGGAAACGAATGGCCCAGGATAGACTTGTGTGGAAAGCATTTGGAGAGACCTTCATCCAGCAGTGGATAGATAATGGTTGAATATGATGATGATGATGATATATATATATATATTATCATGCACACTTTAAATGGAGTAGATTAAACACCAGCTTTGTGATTTTATAGTTAAACTCTTTCATAATGAATTAAAAAAGGCCGAATGAAAATTTTGCAAATATTTAATGCAAGTTTTTGGTGTAACGAAATGATTTTTTTTTCAAATACAGTTTTTGTATTTGTAAATTCACTGTAATTGAGTTATAAATGGCTTTGGGGTTTGTGTTAGTGGAGTTTATCATCATGAAACTTGTTTTTATTACATAAATTTTAATGTGTTGTGTGTTGTTTACTGTGATCGGTAGCTGGAAATGGATTAAGATTTGGTCTGCAAAACTTGGAAAAGTCAGGGAAGTTTGAAACAGAATGTGAGTAGACACCCTGTATAGAATATCAGAGAGCTGATATTACATGCATGAACATTATAGAAAAAGCTGTTCAGGTTGACCCTTGTATGCATACTTCACATAAACTGACAGGTATAGTGTCAAATATGGCTTACCTTATTCCAGGTGAAAATATTATATTTGGTGAAACTTGCGTTCCGTACCAAGTACAAGCTATGTTGCAAGCAAATGTTGCCTTATCATATGAAGTGCATGGCTCTAACATGATGCTAAATTCAGTGTACAGTTTTTTTTTTGGTAATGTTGAAATTTAACATTGTTCTTTTTCAAAATAACAACACATGAGTAATATGTATATTGCATATATATTATAGGTATTTTTAATTATATAACTTTTATGTTCAAGAAGTCAGATTTTTCTTTAACTTCACTTACATTGAAAGGTATTTCTATTTGCTTTTCTATGCTGAAATCTGCACTTTGTGGTGGGTATGTCAATTTTGGAGTATTCAGGCTGTATGGGGATAATGCCTTGGATGATGCCTTAAATACATTTGTAAAATTACTCATCTCCGTTCCTCAGCCTGACTTACTGGTAAGTTTAAGCATTTTTGTTATTGCTTTTTTATATTTTAAGGATTTTTTGAATACTTACTTTTGGCATGAATAAAATTAGTATGTGCATTTTATTTAGCAATATTGGAACTTATTCATTTCTACATGTATATTATTAAACCAGAAATTTTTAAATGTTTTGCATCCATACATACACATGCATGCAGCTCCTTCAGGGTTCCAACACACTGGGAATTGTCAGGAAATTTGAAATTATTCCTAAAAGGTCAGGGAAGCACAATATTTTTGATCAAACCTTGAAAAGTCAGGGAGAAACCTTAACTTTTGTTTTGAATGACTAAATCTCCCCTCATGCATGTGAAGATATTTCCTTGTAACCGAAGTTCTGTCGAAATATGCTTGTGATTGCTCAGGGAATTTTGCTGAACAAATTGTGGAATTTTTTCTCCAATGTGAGTGGAAAACTTGCTCTTTCAAATAAATCTCTGTAGTTCGCCTGAACAGTTTCATAACTAAACTTATTTTTCCCCCCACAAGGAAGGTTTAAAAATAGTTAGTTGTCTTTATATATAGAGATATGAAGATGAGATGCACAAGGGAAAGTAGACTGAAATTATGAAGAGCTTAATTAAAATGTTTGTTTTGTAAATACAATAATATGTTACTAAACTTTGATTATGTCCTTAGCCCAAAGCTATAATGCTTCAGAAAGCTGTAGTGCACAGCAACATCATATTAAACAATCACAAAAAAATCTTGATTGAATCAATTTCTGAAATTCATCTAAAAGATTGTTTTACTGCGCTTTGGGTATTCTAGTATATTTCATTGTGATTTTCACCACAATGATTAGTCCAATTATCCCATACCAATTTATAATATAATAAATTGCATGATCCTAAACAACACCTATGTCAGAGTACGTTGTTTGTCTATTCCCCATAGTGTAATTGATGATGCGTTAAGTGATTCAGATCATGCTCGAAACTATTATAAACCAGTAATAAAGCAACAATGTGTTACTTACTGGATTGGGTATGGTTGTAGTAATGATCATCATCAAATTCAACCATTATCTATCCACTGCTGGATGAAGGTCTCTCCAAATGCTTTTCACACAAGTCTATCCTGAGCAATTCGCTTCCACGTCACCCCAACCTGTTTTCTTATTTCACCCACCCATCTATATCTAGTAATGATACTATATATTACATTCCAATGGTAATTACTTGTGTTACCTGGTCGAGAGTGTGTACAGAAGTGATGCTTTCTAGAGTGAATCTAAAGAAGCTGTTTTTTGTACAAGTTTGACTAACATGCAATAAGCATTTAGTTAGTTATGCTGTAAAAACTAGCACTGATTTACTTTTATATATTGGTATTTATTTAAGTAGGGGATGCATGCCCCATATATATTTACTGATCCCATGTAACAATGTTACTATAGAAATAATTTTTAGTGTCAATCGAAGATCAAACAAATTTTAGATCAACCCTTAGTACAAAAACTCACAAGTTTATTCCTTATTGAAAAAGCAAAAGACACTGCTTAGTCTCTTCAAAAACACTTCGTAAATTCTTAGCAGGGATTTCCCATATTGCAGCAAGTACGTTAAAAAAAAATTTGATTTAAAGCAGCCGATTTCTGCAAAACAAGCAACAAGATTTTCACTTACAGAGACTTAGCCAGTAGAGTGCCTGCTGCTTCATAAAACCAATGTTATATGATAATACATATTTGAGTGCATAAAAAGCCTGAATTTAGAATTGTCACTCTAAATATTACCTTTCTAAAACGTATATACTGTAATCTATTGTAGAAGTAGAATAAATTGTTTAATTTCAATGGAAACTAAATTTTACGACAATTTCCTGTGTCTGTGCTGGATGATTACTGAAAGCCACTTCAGAAAGTTTGCAGTTGTGAATCAGTAATGTATATATTTTTTTAATTAGTGTTGTAGTGTTGCATAGTTTTCACAGCTTTCAGTGTATGTTATTTTTTAATAATTAAATAATGTATTTCAATTTTTTTAAAATTATCTAAAAATTTCTTTTATTTAATATGATATATCAATGATTTGTGCATAATACGAAAAAAAAATAGTGTCTCATTCAATTTTGGACAAGTTTCAATACATCTAGGCCCTATACATTTCACACACTAATATAAGAGTCCTTAAAAAATTTAAGATTTTCAAAATAATCATGTTGGCAGGCATGCAAACTAATTAAATGAATTAAAACACTGTAGTGAAAAAAAAGTAAAATGTTTATTCAAATTTTTTTAGATGTGTTTGATAATAAATGTTAATTATTCTGCCGTAAAGGTTTGCATGAAATTATATTCATATTTATTGCTCTGTTTAAGAATTAACCTTCTATTTCTCTTCAAGCATTACCCAAAACTGAGTCAAACATACTATGTGTTGTTGGAATGCCTTGCTCAAGATCACATGAATTTTCTCAGCAGTCTTGAGCCTCAATTATTTTTGTATATTTTGTCCTCTATATCTGAAGGTTTAACGGCTGTAGGTATGTTCATTCTAGTTTTTATGGATATATTGTTATTCTTTCATAACTTTATTTAAAATATAACTTCTGATTAATTACTAATATGTCAAACTATTTATCACTCTTTTTGTATCTGTATTTTTCTTTGTGTTACTGTTACATTTATTAAAAATGAGTGAATAATATTTTGTTCAATAAACATCCCTGAAACTTTTATATATATATATAGTGTGTGTGTTTGTAGAAAATGTCTGAATTTTTAGTGAACTTGAAATTTTTTTATAAAAAGTAATGGTTGGATCAAATTATAATTATTCATAAACTTTGGAATTGAGTTTTTCTACACCTTTTATACAAAATAATGCAACTTATCTGTTTTGTACACCTTCATATTAATACCTGCAGTTTCACTGAGTTAATTGAATCGGACATCTTTTAGTATTGTGAGATTATATTGTATTATGTTCAGCATTTCATTTAGTATTAGAACAAATTTATATGATAAACTTTTGGGATATATATATATATTTTTTTTTTTAAATTGAAACTATGTAGGTTCACATTAATACAGCAACAGAATTCCGTGCAGTTAAGCAGCTTGTGCACTTAAGCAGACTCCTTTAAAATGCTATGTGTAAAGCATTTTTTCACTAATTTTTTTAGTTCTATATCTGTTGCTTTAAATAACATATTCGTATTTCTAAGTTTATAAATTGTTAATATATTTTAATAATGATACTGTATCATATATATATACATACATACAGGGTCTTTATAATTAAAGTTCCACTTTGAAATGGCCATAAAATGAAAACTACTGCACCAAATGTTATCAAAATTGGTAAGAATTTACAGGAGGTCATGGGATTTTATTTTCCATAAAAAAAAAAGAGTTCAAAAATCACCACCAGCGGAAATGGCGCTGTATGCAATAGTGTTAAACGAAATAAGACATGAAGACATCGTTTTAAAACGTTTTTAATCGTTTATAAAACGTGTTACAAAGCATGTTGAATATGGCGTCCACCATTTTCTGAAAGCAAGTTAAATCGCATTACTGCGTTCTCAACAGCAGCTCTTAGCATATCAGGAGGAATGTTGCGGACATGTCGGTGTATCGCATCTTTCAATTCTGCCAAATTGTTTATGTTATCATCATAAACAATTTGCATAACCCCACAAAGTTTCGTTTTAGAAACGATTAAAAACGTTTTAAAATGATGTCTTAATGTCTTATTTCGTTTAACAATATTGCATACAGCGCCATTCCCGCTGGTGATCATTTTTGAACTTTTATTTTTTTCATTTTATTATATTTTTTTTATTTTATTATTTTATTTATTTATTTTTTATTCGGAAAATAAAATAACATGACCTCCTGTAAGCTATTACCAAGTTTGGTAACGTTTGGTCCAGTAATTTTCATTTTACAGCCATTTCAAAGTGGAATCTTAATTATAAAGACCCTGTATATTACTTTTCATTTATAAAGATCGAAAGTACAGTAGTATTTACGTTTGATTTTAAAGAATTTAAAATCGCCAAGTTTCAATCAAACTCTTTAAATAGGTAACATTCCCTTTTCTATCTGCTGTTAACTAAAGTAAGCTCTCTATGGTTATAAATGTAAAAATGCCTTACAAGGAAGGGTGTTCCTTAGTGAATATCTCCTTATGTGTAAACGAAATTCTCACATGAGTGGTGAGGTGTTATTTTCAGTGTGTGGGTGCACTACGACAATTCTGTGGAGACACAAGCATGGTTTCTTGGACATTTTTTCATAGACTTTTCAGATTGAAATTCTACAATAAAACACCAGTTTGACACATACGTGCATGCATTCAGTTTTTGTAGTTACAGGTATGCAGTTAAGCAGCTTTAGATAACAAAAAAAAGATAGAAAGTTTTTTCAAACTTAATGTTTTATGAACTGGATGTTCCATAAGTTTGTAAACATTTCAAAAATTCATAAAAAATCTAAGAAACTGGTATATTTGAATGCAGTTTGCCATGAAATTGTTCTCACAAAGGGGAATTTTTTGTGGTAGTGAAAAAAAAAATTTCAAAATTCTATTGATAGTGGTGTTTCACACATTTAGTTCACAGCAAATATGCAAAGCAGAGTCCCATTAAATGCAGGATGTAAAAGTAGTAGTTCACTGCTCAGTTTTGCTGTTACTAGCAGTTACTGGTAGATGTAAATTTTCACTGTAATAACAAACAGTTATGGAATCTCCTGGTGAAACTCTGTATTGTTTCGTTTCACTGTAATGTTGACATTCGTGCATAAGGCACTACTGGTGAAACTATTTTACTTCAACCAGAGGAATCACCGACTTGAGCTTCACAAAGGTTTCGGACATTGAATCTGTAATATATTCTATCACTATTGCTGGACCACTCTCTCTCATGCGATGTTTCGAAGAAACAGGAAATTTGTGTGATCACCTTTATGTTGGTGCATCATATTTATCAGAAGCCCATACTAGAGATGAGTTCAGGTTTATTTTTCAAAGCCTGAGCCTGAAGCTTCAAATGTAACTTTAACTCTTTGATGTATGATTTAAATTTTAAAAAATTCGCTAAAGTGCATTATTTAATTCTTTTCAATTTTCATATACACTTATTTCTACAATCCTCAAATCACACAGTTGCATTCTTTGGAGAATTTCAATATAGAAAAGTTAGTTTTCAGCTTCAGTTGTATTGCTCTAATGAGCCCAGCCCCTGCCGAGCATGAAAACTATAAAAGTATAGCCCCAGCCATTTTTCAGGCCTGGGCTCATTCTCAGGCTGAGCCAGCCTTATCTCTAGCCCATACCTCTGTTATGGCTTTACAAATGATACTCCAAGTCCAAAAGTGGGGTAAGTAATGCATGAGAAGTGACATGAGCAATTGGCATACCTAAGACATGGGTATTCCGTATGCTTCATGGTCTGTTAAACTTGTATACCTATACGTTCAAATCACTTCTTCAACTTTTATCAAATCACTTCATCAGCTCTTATCAAGTCATTTTGCTCAGCAAGATGGATTCACAGGAGATCCACAATGGCTGCTGAGCATCTTCTTGATAGGTGAAGCTTACTTCCATTGTATGGGAACAGTCAATGCCTATGACTGTCGAATCTAAACGAAAGTGGATCCACATGCTTACACTGAGAAGCTTACACTCACCATGTGTTACTGTGTGGTTTGGCTGCACTGTGTCCGTTATTGTAGGTCCTTTTTTCTTGAGCCTTGTATAAAAGCAGGCTAGAAAGTGTGTTCAGTTAATACAAAACGTTACTTACTACTGGAAAAAATGGTACTGTGCTTACACACAGTCACATTCATGCAAGTTGGTGCACCTCCTGATATCGCATCTTCAATAAAGCAGTTCCTGACAAGCACATTTAATGAAGAATGGTTAATCAGCTGTTACTATAAAAATAAATGGTCCCTCGCTCACCGGATTTGACACAAGTTGGTTCTTGGCTATGTGGTTATATAAAGTATTGAGTATATCGTAGTAGCTCATCGTTTGTAGTGGAGCTAAAGGATGCCATTTGCCACCAAACCTTCTGTATCCATTCGGATATGGTATATGCTTTTAAACATTTGTCTGTATATAAATAAACATAGTTTTCTGCTGAATTCTGTGATTTGAATGTGTGAAACGCCCCTGTTCACTGAACTAATTATTTTTCTCTGCCGCAAAAAGTCCACCTTCGTGAGAATAATTTTATCGCAAATCACATTCAAATATACCAATTTGTTCAACTTTTTAAAAAGTTTTAAATATTTACAAACCTATGGGACACCCGGTACTTACGTAGTTTGTGTAGCTATGCAGCATGCACTTATGCAAGTTTGACTGTATATAACCTTGAAAATAGTTATTTAACTATAATAGTAAAGATAATTTGAAATGGAACATGATATTATTTTTTTTTAATTTTAAGTACTCATATTACACTATATAGTGTACTCCATGTGAAATTCCACTACTTTACTCTGCAGTTTTGAGTTTAATTTCATAGAGATGAAAGGTAGTTATGGTGCCAATGTGATAAGTTCTTGCTCCAGTCACAGATGACATGTAGTCATCACAAAATCTTCATAATTAAGTGCAAGTTAAGGCTCTGGTGGCGCAGTGTGGTAACGCGTTCGCCTAGTACGCCGTTAACTTAGGTTCGACTCCCAGCAGTGCAAAGAACGCTTACTCAGAGATCTCATAAAGATCGCACTGCTCACTGTAGTCCGGGGTTTGGTTCCCTAGGCCTTAAGAGGTTCGGATTCCTCGGAAAACAGTAGGTCCCGGCGCAGCATGACCATTGTAGTCCTTGAGCCATAAAACCACAAACAAACAAGTTATTAATTAAATTAAAAAATTTTAGGCTGCTTCTAATAAACAAACTTTAGGATTGTAGTTAAATAATTAGTATACAAAGGATGGATTAAAAAACACACACTCTTGTGAGGTATACTCAGTCCTTTATTAAAATGGAGTTTGGTTACCATTTGCGTTTAATATATCTTTTTCTTCTTGGAATAGACTCATATACGTTGGGAACAGTCATTAATAGATAATTATGTCACTCTCTATGAAGAACATCTTCAAGTTGGTAGAAGATGACATACAGAGTTTATTTTTTCTCTACTTTCTAAAATTGACTAGTGATTTAATAATAATTAAGTCTGGTAGTTGTGCCGATCAGGGAAGACTTTTAATTTCATTTTCAGTTCTCAATCCAAGACTGGATACTTTGTCAGTGTGTATTGGGGCATTGCTATCATAAAAAGGGCTAATAATTTTTAGGAACAACATATATATTATAGGACGTGGTTCTTTAAAATGTCCATGTAGTGACTGACAGTAATTTGACTATTTGTGTAATTTTATGGGACTAGGATACTAAAATACATATTGCTTCCCAAACCATCACAACTTTTTTTGTGTTCAACTGTTGAAACTATGCCTTCAAGAGTATAGACTTCCTTGAGCTTTTGCCAAACATAAACCGGATCAGATGTTGGAAGCATGCCCATATCCATAGGGCAGGATCTTCGGGACTGCCTCCCCACCCAAACCAAATATTTAATGGGACTTGGCTGTGATTGTATTGGTGGATGCTGTAAACAATTTTGAACCTGCCTGAAATTAAATCCTGGCTATGGTCTTGGTTGGGAAGGGCGATTTGTCTGACCATCTCATGTGTTTCTAATCATCAGAAACTCTGGTTTTATAAACTATATTTTTTCCAAGTAACATTCTGTTCGAAAATTAAAGATTTAGCTATTGCAGCTCTACTGTATATGTTGAATTTGCTCTCTTTGGATTGTTTTTCTTGAGAAGGGATTTTCAAAACAAATTGAAATAAGATGATACAATGTTTTTCAACAGGAGATTTTATAACAACTGCTGACACTGGTGTAAAGCTTTTAAAAAACACAATGTTTGGGAGCCAACAGCACAAGACCTAGATTGAACATTGACTGCCATTTGCCATGATGACTACGGGGGGAATCCATCAGCTTGTCAACCAATGCTTGCTACAATTGTGTAGCATTGATAAAACCAGATATATATTTTGTATATCTGTAGATAATTGCTGCTAATAAATTGTTGCTTGATAAATCTGCTGATAATTCGCATATTCTGGTATCAACCATATGGGGTTATATTCTCCAAAATGTAGAAATGTTAAAAAAAAAAGATGTATATATATTAATCCCTGTCTCCCCCTCCCCACAGTATCTTTAATTACATTTATGACTTTGCACTGCATAGCGCAGGCTTGGGGAAAATATAGCATATATATTATAGGGAGGAATTTCCCATTTTATGAAACATTGTAAATACCTATGTATGGGCAGTGGTGGATACAGAGGAAGATTACAGGGACATATTCCTAGGCCCTAGCCATCATATGCTATTTTTGCCCAATCAATGGTATAAATAGAGAAATTAAATTAAAATACAAAGTTTTGCTTTGGCTTTCATTGTCCTCTGCTCATCCTAGTTTCTCAGTCTGCCCACATGCCTGTATGTCCCTCCTCCCAGGGATGGCCGGGCCGGTGTGCCCTCATGGGTGATAGGACTCATGCCTCCGAATGAACAAGAATTTGCGCCCTTCAATAATCCAAGGTATGCACCCTTTGAGAAGACCCAGTCTGCCCCTGCCCCCTCTGAAAAATTTGAAAGAAATTACAACTCAGATTTAAAAAAAGTTGTTTATATCAGCTCACCCCCTGCTCTTTGGGAAAATTTGTGTGTGTGTGGAGATGGGAGTCTTTTATTTATGTGAGCATTGTAAAAATACATGCATTAAATTATGGGGAAATTTTTGTTGGGAAGGGGTTAGTTGGCCCTTTTTATCTGAGCAGTGTAAAAGCCTATTATATGTACAGTAAAATCTACCTAAGACGACCACCGTTGGTTCTGTGAAAAAGTTGTCACTCAGGGAGGTAGTCTCTGAATCAAGGTAAATTTAGCATTGGGTCTATTGGGGGATGAGGTAATCCGTTTTTAAAAAACAATAGTCGTTATGAAAGGTTTTATTATATATATAGTAAGCTTTTGCAATGCTCACAATCATATAAAAAGGGTCATGACCCCCCCCACTGAATTTTTTACATGATACATGCAGTAAAACCTCCCATAACCATTACCTTTATTCAACGACCACCTCCCTCAATGACCACTTTTTCTGGAAATGGATTTCTTTACCCCCATTGACCCAATGCTAAATTTACCTCCATTCAAATACCACCTCTCTGAACGACTGCTTTTTCAAGGAACTGATGGGGGTCGCTTTAGGAAGGTTTCACTGTATATTATGCATGGGCATAGCTAGCGAGGAGGGGGGAAAGAGGGATCATATTCCACCAGGAACCTCCCTAAACAAACCCCATTGTTCCAGGCAGCAGTTGCTCAGAGACCACTCTCTGAGCAACTTCCTTTCCATGGAGAGGGGTTTATGGGGTGGGTGAGGAAATGTTTCCAGGAAAATTGGTCATTAGTGAGGTGGTTGCTGAATAGAGGTGGTCATTAAGAGATGTTTTACTGTGGTAAGGCTCATATCACCCCAATTTAAATAAGTTCCACATTAGGCAAGGCTATCAAGCAAAAGCATTGGGAGTCAGGGTCAGTGCCTCCCGAAATGAAAATATTATATTTTTGGGTCAATAGTGATTTATCGATTCCCTGGCAAAATTCTGTGGATGTTGGTGCTGTGTGTTTCCCCCATATTTTTATCTCATCGGTGCCAATATCTTGAAAAATTCTAGGGGCATCGCGAAAGCCCATAACCTACTATAGCAAAATTTCTTTGGGAGGGGGGGTATTGCGCTTTCTACCTGAGCATTGTAAAATCCTATATACCATGAGGCAGGAACAAGATTTAATTTCAGGGTTGGGAGGGGAGGGGGGACAAATTCATGCTATCTATAAAATCTCAAAATTCAATAGTAAATTGTAAGCTATTTTGTGTGTTTCTCTCATTGACTTGTCGAAATTATGCTGCAATTGACGTTACTAATAAGCATGAACTTGCTACTGTGACATTGATCTAGTAGATTTTTAAATTAATTTATATTACTATAACAATTTAAAAGCGAGAAAATCACTTGTGAAACAAGATTCCATTTCTTTTACTATCAACACTGTCACGATTACTGCAGTTCAATGCAGAACAAGCTTTTACCATGGTTAAATCTGTAACATAACATTGGATTATATGGAGGCAGAAATATATTAATCTGCTGCCGGCAGCTCTTATCTAGCACTGCCAATTACATTGGATGGTTTCCCAATATCCAATCTATATCTGTCTGTCTGTCTATGGCTAACAGCCCTTGAAATATCTTACTTTTTTTTTGCAGTTTACACCAGTGTCATAATTGTTATTATGAAAGTTTAGCTCTGTTACCATATTTTCTGTATTCAGCAGGAATTTTATTATTTTTAGAAGTCGTCCCTTCTGTATATATAGAAACAGGCAATTCTTTTGTTGGTTTTGTTTTTTGGTAACTATCCTACTCGGTGCATGATCATGTAATCCGATATGTATATATAATATTTATGTATGCCTTCAAAATAATAAAATAATTCGTCCTAAGCAAGGATAATTTTCTAGGCTCTGGCAACCATCCCTGAATCATCGTATCAATCCAGCAACTATATCAACGTGCACTATCCTCATGTACTTACTAGAAATCCATGTGAATCTGGGTAGCGTCGTTACCAAGTTTGAATCTTGTGAAAATATAAAATCCTGCAGATTCTTTTGAGGTTTCTATTATGAAGCACCAGCTGTTGCGAGAGACACAGTCATCTCAATACCGTGTGCTTGAAAAGAAAGCTTACTGCGTGGGAAGCAATGTGTATTTTACGCATGACTGGCATACTGCCAACATCTGACTTTTTTTCTTAACTCTTATTTAAAGAGCAGCAGCTTCACTTGCAGAATTAATTGAATCCCCTACATAAATACTCATGAGGTGTAGTCATTTATAAATGTACTATGGCACAAAATTTACATTGAGCTAGTGGTTCCATCTTTGAAGCGTTCTTTTTGCATGAATATTACCACACCTTTAACTAACCTATCCATGTGCTTAGAGATCTAAATATTTGAATTGGTCTTGAATGATTATTTTCAACGTATTCTGTATTTATAGGCAGGTCAAAACCTGAGTTTTGTATGTTGTTTTAGTCTTCAGATGAGTAAGATTTTTTGTATGTCTCACTTCATGTTTTTATACTCTTAAAAAGTTAAAATGTCTAATATTTGTTGTATTAAATTTGCATTTTGTTTTATACTGTTATTTAGATACAATGGTGTGTTCAAATTGTTGTGCTGCATTAGACCACATGGTTACCTACATATTTAAATGTGTATCGAAGACTAGTAGAAAGCGTAGAAGCAGTGGTTCATTACCTGATAGTGATTCTTGTGTACGTGTACTGGAACTGCATCCGGAAATACTACAGCAGGCAAGTTCATAAAAATTATTGCTGGAAATTTTGTACATAAAATTCATTCTGAATATCATAGTTTAAAAGCTACCAATGATGTGCTGCCACAGTTAGAATTTGAAATAAAATATTTAACTATTAACCTTTTTGGTAGTTTGGTCAGAAAGTTATATAAAATGCATTATGTATAACAATTAAATGGATGGAATATTGCTACAAAATAAAACGAGCTAAATATGCTACACATTTTATTTATTAAGAACATTCGGCATACAAAAACCTGACAAGTATTTCATGGACCCATTGCCTGCAAAACGTTAAGAACTACTGGTGTATAGTGACTAGTTGACGGATCTTGCAAAATGTAATTTATTGCTGACCCTTTGTGTTTCTCTTGCAAAAAATGTTGCATGAAATAACTGAATTGAAAAAATATATAAACTCAACCATCACAATTTCTTGTAACTATCATTTTTTTGGTAAACTAATTTTCACTTCTTAAATATGAAAACGGCGAATACATAATTAGCACAAAGACAAACATCATAAATTCATTAACAATTATTGTGGTTTGTGGATGTTTTTATATATTTACTATAAGTTGAATTCAAATATGCTTACTGGCAATGAAAGTTGTGCACCAAGAAGAAAGCATTCTATAACTACAAAATTATGTAAACAGATAGAGGGTGGGCTAGTATGCGAATGATCTTAGTTTGATGTGATTACATGTGATCGTACACCCATGTGTGGCCCTGCAAGCATGAGCCAGTGGCCTTATAAACTGGCATGTAGTCGACGTCCCAGCAATGCGAGAATCTTCAGCCAATGTAAGTACAAGTCCATAGTGAAAAGGATGGCAGGTAGATGCCAGAAACGTCGATATATGCAACTGACAGACTTGGAGAGAGGCCTGATCATTAGACTGAAAATTGCATGGTGGTCAGCTCGCTGGATAACCCATCATGTGGATATACCACTATACCTTCCGACTGTGTTGGGAGCACAGGGCACATAACGCTATTCAGACATGAGCGACCGACTGAGAAGATACCAGGCATACCATGAGTAGAGAAGATCGAACGATGGTATGTCAACTTCATATAGAGCCCACAGCGACTTGATCTGTGATCAGATCCAAGTAGGGGTTCGTGTGTGTGTGCCCACAAACCATATCTAGATGCCTCAAGGAAGTGAACCTACGATCCTGGCATCCCTTGTATGTGTTGCCGTTAACATGGGGTCATCGGTATCTTTGTTTGCAGCGGTGCCAGGCCAGAGCAATGTGGAATGCCACAGATTGGTGATGTGTAGTGTTCAGCAATGAGTGCTACTTTGTTTTGGGGACCGATGATCATCGTTTCTGGGATAAGAGGGCCCTTGGACAGTGCCACAATCCCAATCTGGATATTGAACGACACAGCAGCTGCACTACAGACGTCATAATCTGGGCTACCATAGCTGATGACAGTTGATCTACTCTAGTAGTAGTACCTGGAACATTAACAGGTCAGTTATATATTGATGGGATTCTAACGACCCATGTGCTCTCACTCGTGGCTGGGATTTTAGGTGTGGTATTTCAGCTGTATAATTCTCATCCGCACAGGGCTTGGGTTGCCCAACCCCGCTTACATCATGTCCAGGCACTTCCATGGCCTGCCCCTTCCTCAGACCTTTCTCCTATCGAGCATGTGTAGGATCAGTTGAAACGCCAGCTGCCTTATTGCCGAAATCTCTGGGATTTGGAACTTAATGTCAGTAGGTGTAGACCCGTCTAATGCAGGACAACATCAGGTATCTGTTCCATACCATACCGGACCGTATTGCCGCTTGTATCGCAGCATAAGACAGTATGACAAGCTTTTGAAGATAACAGGACTGTGTTCCGCTGCTCCCTCTATAATTGTTGTGGTGCTCTGTGGTTTTTTTTTTTCATGTATATCATTCATCTGTATCTGTCCATCAATAAAATTTTAGGTTTCTCCTATGCTTCCTTCTTAGTGCACAACTTTCATTGTCGGTGAGTGTATTTATACAAGGCACATACTCAAAATTTCAAAAAGGGAAAGTTTTTTGCTGAAAATTGGGCAAGGGGTTGACAAAAAATCAGTGTTTTCTCTCATGTGAAAAACCTGGAATTGTCAGGTAATTTGAAATCATCCCTAAATGTTAGGGAAAACTGGAATTTTTAGACAACCCTGGAAAAGTCGGGGAAAACCTTAATTGTTATTTTGACTAGCTAAATTTCCCACAAACTTAAAGTTATTTTACATACAACTGAGGTTCAGTTGAAAGTTTCCGTTTATGATTAGTCAGGGAATATTATGGAAAAAATCTGGAAAAGTCAGAGAATTTTTTCTATAGTGTGAGTGGCCAACCTTGATTTTTAAGATTGGATATTTTCAACTACATTGATTTAACCCTTTGTTTACTGAGTCTTGAAAATTTTCTCACACCCTTAGCTACTGACATATAGCCAGCAAGCCAGATTGTGAAATGGTTTCATCCAAATTCCCTCTCTGCACATCCATTGTATTTGTGGTTCCTTTCAACCATGCATGTTGGTGAGGGACTAGGATTGTTATTTTTGAGCTCTTTTGTGGTCATCGTTTTTTCATCTTGCCCTGTAGAAGGAAATGTGTGGCCTCAGGAATACACTGTATTTTAATCTTAGCTTTTAAAATAAATCGAAAGTAGAATTCTTTCATTCTAATGGATTGATAACATTTAATTTAAAGATCGATTTCTCAAAATTCTATAAATCTAAATATAGCTGACATAAATTTTTTTGTATTAAAACATTTCATAATTGTAACATGTTCAGTATTGCATTGGGAAAGCTATTTGATTAACAAAAAAAATGTCTATTGCATTCTCAATTGACATAAGGGTAATATTTGACTTCCCTCCCTCACAAAAGACAATTATGAGATATATTGTAATAGCGTGTCATTAATTCCTGCATACAGTTAATAAAATATGCATACACACACAATTTTTGTAGCCTGGTAATATATAGCAAAATTAAATAAAATTCTTGAAAAAACACTATTAAAGAAAAATTTAGTAGTTATATTTTTGGGTATGTGACCAAAAAAGCTAATTTCAAAATATATGTATGTTATATTGTATGAACATGTGTTTCATAAATGATTAGACAATGAACTAATGCTGGGGTAGTTGGAAAACAGAGTGGTGGGGAGAGCGCATATGAGGAAAGTTTTTAAAGTGGGGTGAATTTTCCTTCTGAAGTGTGCGTTTTTACAATAAAGGCAGTAAAATTTGATCAAAAAGAAGTTTTAGAATGCTGTTAGGTTTGCGTCAATTTAGGAATGAGTTTCCTGCAGAAAACATAGTACTTATATATATTGTATATTATATATATATTGTAACTGTATGTGTGATTATTTCAACATTTGCATACACATACATATTCGTAAGTTAAGGTATATATTCTTATTAAAAAAGAAATAAAAATAAACCTTCATTAAAATATATGTTGTATGTATGCTCAAGTGTAGCTTGAGGAAATGGGGATACTTGACCATACCTAGAATGCCTGTTAATAAAATATATATTAAAATATTTATGCAAGTTTGTCGTTCCTTTATTCAAAATTGATCTCCATAAAATTTTGTCAAAATGTGTCGTTTTGAGTAAATACATGTCTATGTATCATGACTGTAATTTTCACATTATTTATTGTAATTCATCACATTATTTTGCATTCTTTGTCTTCCTCTTTCTATTTACAGTTTTGAGTAC
>QLNU02000530.1:0-10784 GCA_006491805.2 Dysdera silvatica | reverse complement strand
TGATTCATTAAATACTCGGACAGTTTTGTGGAAATCCCGTTCAGCCTGGCCGTAAAAAAGAACGACATCCGTTCGGTGACTGAGTGGACGAGCCAGTTCTTCAAAGTGTGTTCGTATAAAGAAGAATACATTTTGTGAGGACGCATGTGTGATTTCAAACAATTATTGTTGCTATGGAAATATTTTTATTTCAAACAACTATTGTTGCTATGGAAATATTTTTATTTCAAACAACTATTGTTGCTATGGAAATATTTTTATTTCAAACAAATGTTCTTGCTATGGAAATATTTTTATTTCAAACAAATATTGATGCTATGGAAATATTTTTATTTGAGTTTCTGAGGGTTAGAGTATTGATATTTTAAGCGATCCTTGAAACTTTTCCTATTCGGATAACACGAAATATAAAATTTTCACTAATAGAACACACATTCCTCTACATTTAACAGTTTTCTTCATTTACCTGCGACCGTACTAGCCTGAGCAAAAGCCAGGAGAATAAAGGTCGATTTTGATATTTGTGGACACGTTGTTGGTGCTGTGGGTATCGTACCGCCATACTTTAAACGTCGTTATTGTTTTCTCAACGAGACCTTCAAAACAAAGTATTACTTGATGGGGGTTGCCATTTGAAATTTTAGAGTTGGCCCGTGTGGGGCGCTACCTGGTGCTAGGAGGGAGTCGCGACACAGGGCAAAAGTTACTTCCTTTTCAACAAGCAATTTTCCCAAAAGGATGTTTATCTGCCTGAACCCACCAAAAAATTAACGGGGGGGGGGGGGAATGACATTTGAATCACCCCGTATATGTTTTTTTAAAGAAGGCTGAATCTTAATTTGCTTCATAATAAGAATAGGAGAAATTAAACAGAGGTAAACTAAAATTTACAAGTTTTTAATACAAAGTTTACGTTAAAAAATTTATGAACGTTAAATATATAAGACTACGTATATATCTAGTATTGTTAAATATATTAATAAAGGACATCAAAACATTTACGATTTTTATGCCGCCCCCCGGTAACAAGCGTCTAGCTACGGGCCTTCTAATACTAGTAGTACACACTAAAATACACACTTTTGACCATGCTCATACATGATATTGCAAAACACTTGTATTTTCACCTATAGTTAGGGGCGCTGAGAGCCAACCGGGGCCACCAGGATCACATCGAACGGCCCCAAACTACTTCCTAGGGTCATACCCCCGCAGCATTGGTCTTTACCAGCGCAGTCCCTTGGGATGCAGCCCCTGCTCCCCACTCTCGTCAGCTCTGCCTGTAGTAAAAAAAAAATAAACAGAAATTAGAATTTGAGAGGGGAAAATACAGACTAGATCCAAAACTTGGCGCCATTTTTCAAAACCGCCAAAGGCCCTTTTAACGTCCGCCATGATGGATTGTTGAATTCTAGACGTTTTTTGGGCTGAATAATTTTTCCTAAGCAGGAAATTCCGTGTGAAAATAGTCTTGCCGTAACGCCAAATACTGGGCTCCAAAGAACGCCTAAAATCCACATTCAATCCACGGAAAAATAGTTGAAAGTACAGACGAAGAGGAATAAAGACGGAGGAAGAAGTAGAGGAGGAAAAAAGGAGGAGAAGAGGAAGAATAATTAAGGGAAGAGATGTAGAGGAGCAAGAATTAAGGGCGGAAATATAAGAAGAAAGAGAAGATAAAGAAGGGAAGGGAAGAGAAGAGAAAGAAGGGAAGGGAAGAGAAGAGAAGAGAAGAGAAGAGAAAAAAAATTAAGGGAGGAGAAGTAGAGGAGGAAGATTTATAAACCAAACTCACCTAATTAGTTTTGTCGGCCGTTTGTGGTGGATAGATGAATTTGATAGCCTCCAAATAAGTAGGATACATTTTATAGGATGGATACGTGAAATTCATTCGCAAGCAAACCTTGATTCATATACCAATATACCAGTCAATCACAGACTTCCTTCCTCGCATTTTCAAAGTATATATTAAAAAAAAAAAGAGATATTCAGCCGATCAGACACGTTTAATCGAACAAAGTGGGTCGTTGGAGATAGTCGTGTAGATCCGTCCGTTAGAGACAGCGGCGAGAGAGAGAGAGAAACAGCCCAGCTAGGAACTATGGGAAATGGGGGGGCGGAGAAAGAACGACAATGACGCCAACACGACACGCTTAACGGCAAAATGGAGAATTATCCCAAGGTTTGCGATATCGGGCAAGGTAGGGAAGTGGGTTACCACACTAGCGGCGGAATCGCTGGTGGATCTAATCCGAATTGGCGCCGAATTTGAAAAACGATACATCCTATTAATTTATTCATAATTTTTATGGTGCAATCAATACAAACTGGTTACTGTATATTCACATTAAGTTACAACAAATATTTATTAATATAATAACAAAGAAAAATACAAATACCTGATAATCGTTATTCTCTTCAATTCAAACAAATTCATCAGCTGTCTGCACAAGAACCCATTCACGTACACGTGCTGCGTAACGCTGTTGTTGTAGTTTATAAATTTCAATACGGTCAAGGTAAGCATAAAACACGCGATAGCTGCTAGGAAGAAAGATAAGATAAAGATGCGACCTCGACTTGTATGGGTGATGGGGGGGAAGCTGGGAAGAGAATGGTTGCCCACCATACACCTGCCCACGCACGAAATCTCGTTAGGTGGGTTAAGAATGACACCAGTGATGGCAGCCAGCAATGGATAGTTAGGTTACCTGATGCTGGTAAAAATTTACCAGCACTGCCAAAAGGCGGCCAGCAGTTCACCAGCAGCTCTGTTTTTGCTGGGAATGGGTAAGGAAGATTTAAAAACATAAAATTCCAAGTAAAAATCTACAGTAAAAGCTTGCCAAAAGGAGCAAAAACTTTCTACGTGGCGTTTTCTTCCAATCTTCAGCAGCTCTTCATCATAGGGAAGAAAGGTTATATGTCAAAATACAGAAAATAAAACATTTAAAATTAGAACACTTAACTACTAACTGCAAACATACCAGTAGTTTATTTCAAGACTATAAACATTTACTCAACGCTATTTCATCATCTTTAAGGGAACTTGCCAATATTTTGCAGGAAGGATGTCGCAATATTCCCCTGAAAATTATAGGGGACCTCTATTGTCCATTCTAAGAAGACTGATGAGAACAGACGAACACAAAGAGTAGGAGGGTAAAAAGAAGAATATATATCAGCGCAGTGCTTTACAAAACAACATAGAGAAGCAGAAGTACACCATGTGTGCCAAACTCTTATTGTATACCGGAGTTTTTTTTATTCCTGAGTGCCCTTTACTTTTAGGTCCAATAACATTTAAGGGGAGAGTACACCCCTACATATTATTACAATCGAAAACGATAAATATGATGAAATTTCCTATTTTAATCAAATAATCGATGAATGATATACATTGCTATAACAACGTGGGTTTTGTTGTGATTCTGAGTGACTTTCAATAAAGAAATCTGTGCGCTCACTTTAAAAAAAACAACGCATATTGTGGAGCCGCTACTGCTGCTGCTAATATATTTCTGCTTTATAGTATAGAATGATAACTAGTAGCAACTACGAATTAGACTTAGATACGGAATGTGAGTTCCTCAAAATTCTTTCCCTCATATTAAAGATATCATTTGTGTTTGTAACAGAGTGGCAGTCTCAAAGATAAACTAGCTCAAACTTTATTTCCATGACTGCGTAAGTTTTGTTGTAATCACGGAAAACCTTTAAAAGTGTATTGTTTCCCTCATTCTCGGAAACATTAATAGAAGTACGACAGTATATTTGTAGTTATGAACGTCTTCTGAAATTAGTTGCATTTTGTTACCATAATTCCTGACAAAGTATTTCCAGAAAAGCGGAGATGGAGCCTTACTAATTGCATAATAGCGTTGATGAGGAGATCAAATAACTTCATTATTAAAGCAAGACTTACTGTGATTACCAAGAATCTAAGTAGAAGATAGCCTCTCCTATCTTAGCAAACATGGCATATTTAAGAGCTGCTGCAGTGAACTTTTCAAGGTTCCTCTACAAAGAGACGGCAAATGGCGACTATGAAGGTGTTTCAGGTTCTGATTTTGAGTTACTTCAAATCATTTGTACGGCACTGACGATGAAGCTGATGATCGTAAAACAGGAACCTCCTGACTGGGGCAGGCGGTTAGAAAATGGCACTTGGACGGGAATGATACAAATGTTGATAAGAAACGAGGCTGATGTTATTCTTGATGTACTGAGTCCCAGTGTTGAACGCATGGAAGTTGTTGATTTTAGTTTTCCGTACGTGATCGACAAGGAGGTGTTTAGAGAGAGAAATAAAATACAGGGTACCAAAGAGGAATTACACAAAATGGTTAAACACTGGTAAAATAGCAATGAAAAAGATCACTCAAGCTTTCGGACGCATCAGCAGCAGTCCTTCATCAGGAGTAATGA
The DNA here is from genome assembly GCA_006491805.2 of Dysdera silvatica. Taxonomy (NCBI): domain Eukaryota; kingdom Metazoa; phylum Arthropoda; class Arachnida; order Araneae; family Dysderidae; genus Dysdera; species Dysdera silvatica. The sequence continues at coordinate 6,356 of QLNU02000530.1, read as the reverse complement.
CGATGTTATGTTTCTGTCTCTTTTTATACTTGAAATTTCTGGAAAAAAACCGTCATCAGAGTAGTCCCGCAGAATGGAAAAACCCGGTGGGAACCAATGGGAGGCCTCCAATAGAATCATGGAAGAACCCCAATAGGGACTAATGAGAAACCCATACTGCGGGCTACCTAATTTGGAGGTCCCATACATTTCAAAGTAAGAGTTGTTTATAAGTTTCTGGAAGTGGTTGTGATGTATTAATGGCTTTCCCATGTAGTTTGTAAGTTTCCCAAGATTCTAAGAAGAGTCTATTATTCTTGTTTGTGATGTGCCGGTGTAGTATTTTTGTTGAGTCCCAGTCGGGTTCGTGTCCGTGTTGTAAAGCGTGTTCTGCCAGACGTGAGGCTATGTCTCCTTTCGCGAGTGCTTGTTTGTGTTCTTTTCTTCTTGTTTTGATCATTCTTTTTGTTTGTCCTATGTAATGTTTGTTGCAGTCTTTGTATGGTATTTGGTATATTGCGCCTGTGAGATCTTCTGGTGGAACTGGGTCTTTAACTTTTGTAAGTTGTTTGCGAAGTGTTGTGACAGGGGAATAAAATGCTTTGATATTTGCCTCTTTAAGGATGCGAGAGATTGTTTCGGAAATGCCGTGAATATATGGAATAGATATGCGGGTGTGAGATGTATTGTTTAAAGATGTACTATTGGGTCTACAGTTTCTGAGAATGAATCGTTTAGGGTATCCATTATTTTTAAGTGCCGTGTGTGTGTGTTTTGTTTCTGTGTTTGAAAGTGTTTCATTACTGCAGTGAGAATTCACTCTAAGACTTAATGTTTTAACAACGGAAGCTTTGTGGCATGTTGGATGATGAGATTTAAAATCGAGATATCTGTCTGTATGTGTGGGTTTACGGTAAACTGAGGTGAAGATTGAGTTATCGTGAGATCTGTGTACAAGAACGTCTAGGAAAGGGAGTTTATTGTTCTGTTCTGTTTCGTATGTGAATTTTATATGCGAGTTTAAGTTATTAAGGCAATAGAAGAAGCTTTGGAGTGTATTAGTTTTAAGTATAACAAACGTGTCGTCAACGTATCTTTTCCAGAATTTAATGTTAAAATTCAGTGAAGACAAAGCAGTTTCCTCAAATGACTCCATAACCAAGTTAGCTACAACACTTGAGACCAGAGATCCCATGGCAGTGCCAAAAACTTGTCTATAGATAGAACCATTTGAGAACACAGCAGAGTCCAGACAAAATTTCAACAATGTGCTGATGTCGTGAGGTGTTAGTGAAGTGCGTTCATGTAGTGTTGTGTCATTTTGGAGGCGTGTAAGTGTGGTGTCGATTGCAAGTGATGTGGGAATGCAAGTGATGTGGGAATGCAAGCGATGTGGGAATGCAAGTGAAGAGAGAAATTACATCGAATGAGACCATGAGGTCGTCTTTGTTAAGTTGTGGGTTATTTAAAGAGGTGCATAAGGATTGGCTAGTAGAAATAGTGTAGTCGTTACTATCGATTATAGGAGAGATTAGACGTGAGAGGTGTTGTGACAAGTTATATGTAGGAGAGCTGCACAAGCTAACTATTGGTCTGAGAGGAATATTTTGTTTATGAATTTTAGGTAATCCGTAGAAGGATGGTAAGCGGCCGGAAGTGCATTTTAAAGAGTCGTAGAGATTAAATGTGTTTTTTAGATTTATAGAGTTTTAGAAGGAGAGAGTTCATTTTGGATTGAATTGTTTGTGTAGGGTCTTTTGTGATGCAGGTGTATGTATTTGTATCAGATAAGAGTGTAGTAATTTTATTTAAGTAGTCTGGACGATTTAAGACGACTGTAGTACGGCCTTTATCAGCTGGCAGTATGACAAGGTCCTTGTCGTTCCGTAGCTCCCGGAGGGCAACCCTTTGCATAGGCGTTAGGTTGTCCTCAGGGAGTTTTGGACGCCGAAGGAGTCCTGCCACTCTGCAGCGGATATCAGCTGCAACACGGTCGTCGGTGTGAGTATTTTATAGGGCATTTTCTATAGAAGCGAGAATCTGTGGTGTAGGAATTTTAAGTGGAGCAGGTGAGAAATTCAGGCCGAGAGATAGCACAAATTGCTGTTGTAGTGTGAGACTTTTATTTGACAGATTTAGCATCCAGTTTTTTGTAGGAAGTTTTGACTGTTTTGAAATAGAAGGTCTAAGGTTGTTAAGTTTACGTGAATGAGTAAGACGAATATGTTCTTGGATTTTAGATTCTTGTGAACGAGTAGCGGATTTAACTAGGAGCATGGTAAGAAAATCAAGTTTAGTATTTAGAAGGAAAGTAAGAAAGAATATTTCATTTTGAAGCTGAGTAAGAATGCAGTGACAGAGAAATTCTAGTGGAAATAAATTTAAGATTTGTGTTATGTGCGATGCAATGTCCAAGAGATGAATTTACAAGAGATTTAACTTTAAGTGTGAAAGGGATAAGAGATTCCTTTTTACAAGTGTGATTAAAGTGAAGATGTTCTTTAAAACGGATAACTTTAATGTGTGTTTTGATGTATTTACAAACTATTTGAAAAGTTTCCTGACCAAAGTGTAAACGAATAAAATTAAACATAGTGAAGTTAAGAGTGAATGAAGTTAAGTGCGAGTGCTTCAATCATGCTTAAACTTCACTCGCACTTAACTTCACTCACTCTTGCCTCTGTACAACCTATGCAAATGACGAGTCCGATAAAAGAGGAAAACAGGCGCTGCACGAAAAAGAGTTTCCAGTTCGCTGATGCCCAATGCCGACTTTGAAAAACAAAGCTCTGTTAGTGAAACTTTTCTACCAGAAGGACAAAAACTCATCTGCTGCAATAAAAGCAATCCGCCGGCAAAAGAACCTACGTCGAGGACCAATGACCACGCGCGCTCTACGTGATATGATGAAAAAATTCGAAACAATCGGACAGCTTTGAATTTTACCAGGTAGAGAACGAAAACCTATAGGCTCTGCAAGCGTGGAAGATGTGGCTACGGCGGTCGTGGAAGCAACTAGCCAAGACCCGTATGGTATTGTGAGTGTACCAGCTATTTCTCGTGCTGTTGATATGCCCTATTCCACCGTTTGGCGATGAATTGTGGGTTATTATCCTTACAAAATCCATAGTCTTCACCAGCTGTATGACCGGGACGCTGAAGTTCGGCAAACATTTGCACTGCAGTTCCTTGCACGAATGGCAGTCGATGCCGCTTGGCCATGGAACATTCTATGGACGGATGAGGCGCACTTTTACCTGAATGGTAAAGTGAATACGCACAACTGCTGAATTTAGGCAACAGAAAACCGACGCGCAATCCATTAAGCGGCCTTGCATCCTGGAAAAATTACGGTATGGTGCGGTTTCACTTCAACGTTCATCATTGGGCCTTATTTTTTTAGGAGATGACTCCAACAGGGTTTAAAACCTGTTCCGTCAATGGACAACGCTATCGGGACATGTTGACAACTTTTATGATCCCAGAACTTCAGTAACGTCACCGCGTCCAGGACACGATTTTTATGCAGGACGGTGCACCTCCCCATATTCATCGTGGCATTCAATAGGTGTTATGGCAAACTTTCACCGATGCACGGATGATCAGCCGTTGTTTTCCAACAAGTTAGCCGCCTCGCTCACCCGATCTCACCCCGTGTGACTTTTGGTTATGGAGATCCTTAAAGGATCAAGTCTGCCGAAAACAACCCGCAACCCTGCACCTCTGAAAAACTGCATTCGTCGACATGTTCGTGGAATTCATGCGGACTTCAGCTGTAGAACACGCTGTTTTGCGATTGGACAGGGTTGTGCAGAGCTATGGCGAACATATAGAACAACTTTAGAACGCTTTGACGCGCTACAGAGCCGTCTATCGGTGATTTTTTGTACTAAATATTTTATTCAATAAATCTCGAGCGCATGATCTGAAATGTCTATTGTCCAAATTTTATGTCTCTATGACCCATATAACGCCCTACACAGCCCCCTGAGTTGGGGAAGTTTAATTTCGACAACCCTGTATATGTATATATGGTGTGCAAAAATTATGGACGGGACAGCTTTCGCATGTAACGTCGCACCTTAGTGTTTTAGATGGGTACAAAGCACACCATAACATCGTCGAGATGTAAAATTATGGAAAAGGTGAACAATACTGACCAAGAAAGGAATCCAAAGGACACGAAGGACTTTTATTCAAAAGTGGTCTTTCAGCACAGGAGGACAGAAGACCGAAACGTCCATGTGACAGGCGGCAAGTAAGAAAAACAGTTTTCAGTAGGGGATATGATAACCCCTGATTGCGATGCAGGATGTACACCATCTGTTCATGTTCAGTAAGAGGTTGTTGACAAGCTCTTGAGGCATCATAGCCCATTCCTCTTGTAGCGCAAATCGCAATGTTCTACCAGACGTCTCCCGAGAACAACCCATACGTTTTCTATTGGATTCAGGTCCGGAGACCGTGCGAGCCACTCCATACGATAAATATCTTCACTCTCTAACAGCTCAGCGACAGCTGCTGTCCATTTAGGTGTGGCGTTGTCATCCATGAAGAGAAATTTAGGGCCCACAGAACCTCGTAAAAAACGGACACAAGAAAGAAGAATTTCGGTACACTAGTGGTCACCAGTTACTGAATCTCCGTGAAAGATGTGGAGTTCCGTACGGCCATCAAGCATTGTGCGTCCCGAACAAGAACTCTGCCACCTCCAAACCAGTCCCTTTCGACGATGTTGGAGGGATGATTGCAGGTTCCCCGCTCTCTCCAGATGTATAGACATCCAGAATCGCTAATGAGACTAAATCGACTATCATCCGTAAACAGCACTCGACTCCTTTGTTGAGCTCCCCATTTTTGTGTTCCTGGCATCAAAGAAAACGACGTTCCCATATAGGTTAGCGTCAATGGCACACACCGTACTGGTAGTCGAGCAAATAAACCACCTTTGTGCAGTCTCCTAGCCACGGTAAAACGCGATAGCAGCCGTCCAGTAGTGTATTGCATGGGACTTGCGATTTCATCCGCTGTCAGCCGTAGATCTCTCTTCGCCTATAGAACAAGGTACTGGTCCCCCCGTCCCGTGTTTGCTTGTGAACGACCGCCATTAAACCTTCGGACAGCTGTTTCTGTCGTTCGAAATGCCGTCCACGCTTGTGACACGATGCTGTGTGTGATTACGAACTACTCGGCTACACTCCGACCTTCTTCCAACTTTCCAATGATTCGACCTCGAATGAAGTCATCCAGATGTTGTCTACGGGACTATCTGTTGGGCATCTCGTACTGATACAACAACTCGCCGTCGTTCAAACCGATATGCACTGTGCAATAGCTTCCACTGACAAGCTGCGTGTACGCCGCCCTCGCGCTTTATATCCTACCCACATGCCCACGTTACTTCATGATGCGTATATGCAAATGCCCTAGCGTATCGTATCCTAGGCAGTTTCCTGATTGGTCTTTCGGTCGGTTCTGCCTCCATTTCGTCCTTAATTTTTGCACACAAGTGTGTGTGTGTGTGTGTGTGTGTGTGTGTGTGTGTGTGTGTGTGTGTATATATATATATATAACCTCTCACATCACTTCTTAATGTGCCATGTCTAGAAACTTCCTGACAATGTGACACGTGTTTAGGATTGTGGCTTTTTGTATTTCAATGTAGGTGTTTGGGTCAATGTTGAGTATCTCCAAATTCGTCGCAAGCGTTTTTGGTACTATCCCTGTTGCTGAGATGACTAACGGGATGATGAGGATCTTTTCCATATCCCATATATCTCGTACTTCATGTCTGAGATCTTGGTACTTGGTGATTTTCGTTGTGTAGGTTGTCTGTATGTTATTGGTGTTGGGTACTGCTATGTCGATTAAGTACGTGGTCTTATTCGATTTATCGACGAGGGTTATGTCAGGACGGTTATGTGGGACTGTCTTGTCTGTTATGATTGCTCTATCCCAGTAAAGCTTGTGTGTTTCGTTCTCATGCACGGTCTCTGGCTCATATTTGTAGTACGGGCATTTTTCTGTCAGAAAGCCAGCATTCGCTGCCAATTTCTGGTGGACTATTTTCGCTACTTGATCGTGCCTATGTTTGTAGTCTGACTGCGCAAGGATCTTGCATCCTGCCATCACGTGTTGGATTGTCTCCGATGCCGCATGACAGTGTCTGCATTTGTCGCTTTCTATGTCTTTTCTCTGGATGAATTTCTGATTGTTCCTTGTTGCGATCACTTGGTCTTGGATGGCTAGCATGAATCCTTCTGTCTCTGGCTGGAGAGTGCCTTTGGCCAGCCAAGAATTTGATGCCTTTTTGTCAACGTGTGGTTGTTGCAGGTCATTGTAGTGCCTGCCATGTAATGGTTTTCCGGCCCAAGATC
>QLNU02000520.1:18033-39815 GCA_006491805.2 Dysdera silvatica | reverse complement strand
TCTAGCTACTTTCAGAGAATTAGAGAAATACAGCTCACTATATCGTCGATAACTTTCTGAATTTTCAAGATATCCCACTAGTATTTTTCTTTTAAGTTGCTCTAGGCTATTGACTACAAAATTATGAAAGAAAGTTATTCATATCTTTCGCGCATGCACAGTAAAAAATTATTTTCTTCAAATGCTCATATCTCATCGTGTATTCAATATATTAATTTCTAATTTAAGTATAATATTTTTCTTGTACGTTGACAAATGTTCTGTAAGTTTCGTGAAATTTGACTGAAAATTGTGGATATTATAAGCAAAAAACATGTGACAAAATTTGGATTTTCTTAAAGAAATGTTTCTATCTTCATGAATATACATGTCTATTTTACAAAAATGCACACAGGCATTAAGCATAGCTGGTTAAATATTTTCTGAAAGTTACAAATAATTTCCAGCTTTTTATGATACAGGGTGATCAAATATATTTTTTCACTTTGTCAATATGTGGGTGGTCCCCTAAATGCACAAGTCACCGAAACTGTATTGCAAAGTGTGCATTCAAGCATGTTCTATATATCTCCAAAGTCAGAGAATAATTAGCAGAGTAGTTTTTTACAAATTCGAAAAATCCAAAGTAGGATACTTTTGGGCATATAGTGTATATAAACCATCTCAAGGAAACATAAGTAAACTAATTGACTGGTTGCAAATTAAATTGGATGATTTATACAATAAAAATAAGATGCTAATTTGTGATTCAAATGAAGACATAGGAAAAGATATAAATTTGGGCAATTATTTCTTAAATAACATGGAATCGCTCAGAATGAGAAATATATATGATCGCATCGAAATTACTGATAACTCAGCAACTAAAACAGACCTTTGTTTTACAAATATTATGGATATTACAGCTGAAATGATTAACTATCAATTAAGTGATTATAGAGAAATAATTATTGAAGTATATAGGAATGCTTATAGTAATCAAAACATAAATAAAATCAGAAAACTTAAATAATAGCAAGAATAGATTGTAATTTAGAAAAGAATTAAGCCAGATTAATTAGAATCTGTGTTTTAACTGTGTTAATAAAATGAAATTGATAAACAAAATAATAGAATTACATGATGAAAATTTTAAATGGAAAATTATAAAGAGTAAGATACATAAAAAATGATGGATATATATATAAATTCATTAAATGAAATTAAATTAAGGAACAAAATATTTGATAGATTTATAAGAACAAAAAAATTAAAATATTTCAATAAATTTAAATTAACAAGAAATAAAATTAATAAATTAATTCAAATAAGTAAAAATGATTTCTATGAAAAACATCTTAGTAATACTAATGATAAAAGAAAATGGGAATTAATTAGTAAAATTATTGGAAGAGATAAAGGGAAAAAATTAAGGGTATCTTAATTAATAACCAAGGGTGTCGATATAGCTAATGGTTTTAATAATTTTTTTGTTGAAATAGCTGAAACACTAATTGATGGAGGTGAAGAGAATCTTGATAAATATAAGGAATATATAGGATTAAGTAATACTAAAACTATGTACATTAAGAATATAAGCATGTCGAATATATATAAAGAGATAAATAAAATTAATGTAAAAAAGGTGCTGGTATCGACAGGATTAGTTCTTTAATAATAAAGGAAAATGCTGATTTATTTGTTGGACCATTGTATAAATTATATAACGAATTCATTGACCAAGAGATGTTTCTACAGGAATTGAAAGTTACAAAAATAATTCCTGTGTTCAAGAAAGGGAAAAGGGAGAGATTGGAAAATTGATTGATAAAAAAATTACAAAATGCATAGACAAATATCATATCAGTAATGATTATCAATATGGTTTCAGGGAGTTCAGGGTCTGAGGGAGTTATATTCAGGACAGGAGGTAAATTGAGAGAGATAATCCAGAATGAGGAATATGCAGTAGGCATATTCTAAGATTTAAGTAAAGCTTTTGACGTTATTAATAGAAATATATTATTAGAAAAGCTGAATGATTGTGGTTTACGTGGAAAAATAAATAACATGTTAAAAAATTACTTGGCAGGAAGAAAACAAATTGCATATATTGATGGGTTTGAATTCAGGGCGAACAATGCATTGACAGATATGGTTCCTTTAAGGTACTAATATTGGACCTCCCATGTATTCATTGTATGTTAATGATATATTGAATGTTGCAAACACTGGTCATTTAACTTTGTTTGCAGATAACACTAGTGCATTGGTTAGTAATAAAAATTCAGAATTAGCACTGACAAAGAGTATTATTGAAAATGAAAAATATAACAGATGGTTTAAGGTAAACCAATGAAAAGTAAATGCAGGAAAAACTAAAATACTAATATTTACAAGTAAAAAATAAATATAAATGCATTTTCTCAAAATTTTCAAATAAAAATCGAGGAAAAACCAATAGAAATTGTAGAAAAAAATAGAATTTTTGAGTTTAACATTACCTAACAAACTTAACTGGAACCTACAGGTTAAGAAAATTATTAAAAAAATTAATAAAGAAATTGGACTACTGAGATTTTTAAATTGTATTCCTAATAAAATTAAGGTAAAATTGTATTATTCATTTATATAGAGTCATATTGTGTAACTGTGAATTGTATTTGTGGTGAATGGGGGAGAACAAAAACTAATTTATTTAAAAATATACAGAAAAAAATAATGAAGTCAATTAATAATAACAAATTCATTGGACAATCACTACTAAGAAATATAAATTAATGCCAATTTGCGAAATACATAAATACTGTCTCCTAGTTCAATTGGAATTTGTAAAAAGGGGATATGTGCCATTCATTTAACACATATCCCCTTTTTAGAAATTCTGATACAATCAAAATGTATGAAATAATCAAAGAGAGAAAACATCAAGAAATTACTAAAATATAGAAAACCAAAAGGGATAGAAATAGACTTAGATTTTCTAATGAATTAATATTATTTAAAATAAGAACAGATATTGGTCTAGATGGTATTAATTACAAAGGTCCAAAATTATGGAATATATTGCAAAAAGAATTAAAAAACATAAATCTGAAGTTATTCAAAAAAATTACCACCAAAAATAAACACCAACAGTATATTATTTAAACGTAAATAAAACTTTAGAGCTTGTTTTCACGAAACGTACTCTTCGAAGCTTGCATGCATGTTTCCTGAAAAAGTGTTCAATATAATTTAATGAAACTTTCAGAATAGCTTTAGCTTATGAAACTTTAGCCTCTCTAGCTAAAAGTTGCTACATATACTGCATTTTGTAAACATCGGATTAATAATATGGATTGATATTGGTAAATTTATGAAATATTAATATGTTGTGTATGTTATAATATTTAATATAAAAAGATAGGGAATGACTAACTGGTATTTGTTTATATTGATGACGTTTCACTCAATAATATGGTTTTGTTCTGTGGGTTCAATTTATATTGTTAATAATATGTAAGAGTAAATGGTAATACATAACACCTTGGTGGTGAATTTTTCAGGTCTTGGGTACATTATACTGTGGTATTTTCCCAGAACCTTCTACAGCATGTAACTGGTCCTTTAGTGTTTAATACAATGTATTGTTTAATGTATATAGAAAATAAATAAACTTATTATTATTCAATAAAATAAGGAACTTCCATATATCAAAAACCACTTTACATTGAAGTTTTTGTGAATCTCTATGGTGATTTTATAGAAAACTGTTTCAATATAAAACCAAAAACATCTTTATGATGCGATTATTTTCAAGACAAATTAAATTTTTCACTAGTAATGATGTTAAAAAAAAGAAAAAAGTAAAGAGAGATTTAATTACTTATTTGGTTTATACTGGTGTATATGAAGGCAACATCAGTTGTTACCCAAAAATAATGACTGGCAGAGCCATAACCCGGAAAAAGTTAGTGAAAATACAAATATTTCATGGAATTTCCAGATCCAGATTAACAAACACCTTTCACACAACACTAAACGATTACAGAAAAAACCCATGTCTGGATGATAAATTTTACTGTTCCTGCTGAGAGACAGGTAGACTAAAAAGAGATTGAGAAGTTCACAAAATACAAGGATTTGTAAATAGAGGTGGAGAGACTTTGGAGGAAGAAGGCTACAGCTGTTCCAGTTGTAGCAGGTGAAGCCGTTTTCAAAAATCTAGAGCACCATTTTAACGCATTGAAAATTAACAACAAATACTGCCACAAAATCCAAAAAGAAGTACTTCTGGGGACAGCTCACATCACACGTAGGTACTTCTATTTAGCTGAGCTTCTTGGGAAGAACTTGATAACCAAATAGATTAAACAAGTCAAATATAATATGGACTGTGAATTTGCATAATAATAATAAATTACACAGGGTGACCCAAATTAAATAATAACACATATTCATGGGGACATAGAACTTTTAAGATCTTCAAAAAAAGTTTTTTAAAATTATTGTAAAAAAAAGTATGCACTTTTCTGAACATTTTAAAACAAACCCGGTGAAAATCGATTGAGTATTAAGCTCAAAAACATAAACACAAATAGTATATTATTTAAAGCATAAATAAAACTTTAAAGCTTGTTTCATGAAACGTTACTTGTTGTTTGTTTGTTTGTTTTTTGGTTTTACGGCTCAAAGACTACAGTGGTCATGCTGCGCCGGGACCTACTGTTTTCCGAGGAATCCGAACCTCTTAAGGCCTGGGGAACCAAACCCCGGACTACAGTGAGCAGTGCGACGCACTTGTTGAAGCTTGCATGCATGTTTCCTGAAAAAGTGTTTAATATGATTTAACGAAACTTTCAGAATAGCTTTAGCTTATGAAACTTTAGCCTCCCCAGCTAAAAGTTGCCACATATACTTTTTGTAAACATTAGATAGATTCATAAAATCAAAAAATTACATAAATATCATACTTAAAAGTTAAAATTTTTTAAATGTGTCTAATATTTTTCATGACTTTTTTTTTTTTTTTGGTAGAGTGCAAAGAGACAACATTTCTAAATAATTATTATTAATAAAAACTCATATTAAACTAAAATTTAAGTTGTAATCATTCGCGCAGTAGGTTTGGCTCGGTGTTTTGTTAAGTAGAAATTAGGCATTTCATATTTTGTAAATTAAAAAAAAATATATACTGCATTCAAAAGTGATACTGATATGATAAGAATACAGAATGTATGACTACTTTAACTGTTTTTATTTCATTTCAATTCATATAATACTTTCTGAGTTAACAAGTTCTGAAATTAGTGCAAAATTTGGCATTTTTGAGATTTTAAAAGTCCTATTTCCCCTCAAAGTCTTTTGGTATGGGAACCAACAAGCAGAACGTCATTAAATTTTATGGAAATACATTTCAGGCACAATGGGCAAGATACAGCAGTATTATGAAATGTTGGCAAATTTCATAATATTAGAGATGCAGCAGCATGAATGTCTTCAGGATACCATACTCATGTAAGGTGTCATACTATTCCACATCCATCATTGTATGTAAAGATTTTTAAATAGTACTTCACAGACAAACTGTTTATCAGCCATTGTTTTAATATACATTGGCAACTCTGATCACTGGAGTCCACTCCATGCAACATCTGGTTGTGTTTTTTTTTTAAAGAACCAGTTGCATTGAAAACGATATCAAACTTCGTCAGAGCTGAAGTACAGTATTAAATGTCATGTGCTGGCCATTCCAGTTGAAATTTTACATGCAGAGGCTGCAGAAAGTACTGTTCTTCGAACGGAAACTATTGTCAATCACCATGAACAACACATTGCACAATTGTAGCACTGTTCTAGTGATTTGTATTGCCACAGTGCCGTCTGGTAATGAATTTCGTAGCTTATTTTTTCCCCTTCAATAAATGGTATGAGCATCCTTTGAAGTACCCGTTATTCAAATTTCACTTTATTATGAGCCTCAGAACTCACTCCAGAGTCCTTGTAAGTGAGTGTATATATACTAACTGAAGAAAAAAATAAGCACAAAGAAAGAGTTGTTGGAATTGAATGAGGCTCTACAGGTATGAAGGTAACGTTAATATATGTAAGTGATTAGAGTATCAGAGTAAAAAGGTAAGTTTATTAGAGAAAACTATACAATTTAAAGGTGGCTGCAGTACTTTGTTGGGCCACCTTTAGCCTGGATAAAAGATAAGATACAGTCAGGCATGGAGGCATACAGGTTTCATATGGTATCCTGCGACATATTTGTCCACAGATGTTATAACTGGATCTCTAAATCCTGCATAGTTGTTGGCTGCTGAAACTGGTATCCCAGCTGGTCCCATAAATGCTTGATTGGCAATAAATCTAGCGACCATGCAGACAAAGGAATTGTGTAAACGTACAAAATCCTTGCCGTATGAGGATGAGTATTATCATACTAAAAAATGCCTGTTGGAAGCCTTCCAATGAAAAGTAACACATGCCACAACAGAATGTACTGCACATATTACTGAGCTGTTAGTGTCCCTTTTGTCACAACTAGGGATGATCGGCTGTCGTACATAATGGCTCCCCAAATTATCGTTCCAGCAGTCAGGGTAATGTGTCGTTCCATAGCAGAGGTAGGATTGAAGCACTCATTATATGCTCTTCATACCAGAACACATCTGTTATCGGAGTCCAAAGAGAACCTGTATTCATTGTTAAAGTTGACACGATTCCAGTCCATAGCAGCCCAAGATTCTTGTTCACGATACAACTGCAAATGAATGTGACGGTGACTAGCTGTCATTGGCAGGAAATGTAATGGGTGCCGTGGCACCAAATATTCTTCTGCTAAGCACCTAGAAATGGTTCAGGCAGACATAGAACTCTGTAATGAAGGTGTCACATGTCTCTGGATGGTGGACAACGAAACTGTTGGAGATGTTTCTGCTTGTCGGTAGATCAAACGATCCCCACTACTGGTGATCTGTCTGGGCCATTCAGAACCTGTTTGCTATGTGTATATGCCCTCACTTAACCACTACTCACAACACCTGCTAACAGTTAAGTCAGAAAGGCTTACAGAATTAATTTTATTTTTAATTCTAGGAAATATCCATCATGCTTCTCTCAGCCCAATGATGTGCTCCCTTTCAAAGTCTGTTAACCGGCCAAAATGTCTTTGACTTTGTCATAGAGGCATGTCTAGTAGTCAACAATATTTCAACCAATCCTAAACAACTGAAAAAAGAAGTATACTACATAATTCTAGCTCCTGAGGAGCATTTTATAGTGGAACGGAGGTAGCAACGTTGTGACCTCTGGTAGCAAAACCAAATGTCCAATCATAACACAATTTTAATCCTTTACAAAAACTCATGTTTGTAAAAATTGCAACACCATGAAGGACTCGTCCGAATTGAATGAAATTTAATGTACAAACGACTTGTGTTAATACAAATAAACGATTAAAATTACAAAGCAAAAAAACAATATTGCATGTCGAAAATCAGTATTTGGTGAAGCCACCACGCGCTGCAATAAGTGATGCTATACGACGTGGCATGGAATCAAACAGATGTTGAATGTGTGCCTGAGGAAGAGCATTCCAGGTTGCTTATATGCGACCCCAAAGTTCATCTGTAGTAGCTATAGAACGAGGATCACGAGCGAGACGCCGACCAACGAAATCCCACACATGTTCAATCGGCGACATATCCGGCGAATAGGCAGGCCAAGGAAGAAGCTGTATCTGTTGTGATGAAAAGAAGTCTTGAACATTCCTGGCAATATGTGGGCGGGCATTGTCCTGTTGAAATACAGCTCCGGGAATGCCTTGAAGGAAGGGAACAACTTCGGGCTCCAGAACTTCATTGATGTACCGGTTGCTGTTAAGATTACCCACAATTCGTAGCAGCTGACATCGTCCATGATACGCAATCACACCCCAGACCATAACGCTGGGGGTTCGTCCACTATGACGTTGGATAATGCACTCCGGAAGGTGACGTTCACCGGTATAGCGTCTAACACAGATGCGGCCATCACTGTACCCCAAATTAAAGCAGGATTCATCAGAAAACACCACTTGTTGCCAATCAGCACGCCAGTCTCTATATCCATGAGCCCATTGTAGCCGCAGGTGTCGATGGTTTTGCGTCAGGAGGATCCTGTATAAAGGAACTCTTGCACGCAGTCCACGGTGCAGTAGACGCCGACGAATTGATGAAGCACACAATGATACACCTGTAGCAGTGCACCAACGTTCTGCCAACTGTCCAGATGAAGCAAAACGGTCCTTCACCACCATGCGGACCAGGTGTCTATCATTCCGTGCTGATGTCACCTTTCGGCGTCCACTACCGGATTTCCGAGTTGTCTGGTTCTCTTGAACCCACTGCTTCCACACTCGCATCACTGTGCTGCTGTTACGCCGTATGAGAGCTGCTATTGCAAGATAAGAAAACCCTCCTTCACGAAGGCCTATCATTCGTCCCTGTTCAAACTCCGTAACTTGCTGAAATGTCGCCCTCTTTCATCGTAGAGGCATAGTGACGTCTCGTGTAACGTTTACCACTAGCAGATAACCATACACGTCCCGCTACAGCCCTCTATTTATACGGATCCATCAGCAGTTCAGAGGGCGCTGCTCAGCCCACGCATGCCTGATGCTTCTGAAATTCTAATCATTTGAATAGCATACCCTAATTTGCATTTCCTGAAATTTTCAGCTTAATCACATGCTACTTCATGGTGTTGCAATTTTTACAAACATGAGTTTACATGCCTGAGATAGAATTGTAAGCCAAGTTCTGCAGCAATTCGACAATACTATCTGGGTGCGTTATTTTTTTTTTGTCAATGAGTGTATATACCATTAATACTTCTGTAAGAGAAAAATACTCTGAATATGGACAATAAAATACACAAAGATATTGAAATTTTAATTAGAGCAAAACTAGAAATAATATATCGATGCCATTGTTTAAAACTATAGAGTTTTAATAGTTTTCAATATAAATTAAGCGAGGTTAAATAATATCCATAATTTCAAATGAACTAACAAATATGACACAACTCAAGTATCAAATAATTCAATGGCAAATTTAATTACCAACATTTCAAATACAATTAAAATTTACAGTGACTATATTAAAATACTTCAGATTTCACTAACATTTAGAAAAATACACATTTTCTCTTTCATTATTTTGCTACTTACTGCAAAAGATATAATATCAAATATCAATCACTCAAGCTAAGACTTACATGCTTGTTTTGTCAAGGTGCTTTAAAATATAATCAGAAGCAGCAGTTAGTATAGGTAAAACATCATCTCCACTACCTTGTTCAAGTAAATATAGAAGCCCATGAAGAGTTGATATACAAGTAGGCAAATATGTGCTTTTCAAATTTAGTTCCAATAGTTTTTTTAGCCTATCTAGCACATCATGTTCCTAAAAAATATTTAGCTGATTACAGACACAGCTTTGATATTTTTTAAATATAATAAATATAAATTAATCACTCAATAAACAGGGTTACATACAAAGCCTACACAGCCCTCAGAATTGGGAAAGTTTAATTTCAACAATCTTGTGTGTATATATGCCGAGTGATCCACAAGTAACAAAAAAAGTAAAAAATTAATGATTCGAAAAATATAGACAGTAGCATGAAGCGATTTTCACAGAAAAACATGGGATCTTTTTTAATAACGAAAACTTTTATTGCCAAAATAATTACATTTCCACCACCAGATGGCGCTACAGTAGTCCCACTATTGAAACAGATCTGCCGGCCACTGCTCCTCAAAGGGTGTGAGACTGCGAACATTAATCAATCTGACTTTGCCGTGAGGTACGAAAACTTCAGATACAGTGAATAAAGTTAAACATTTAACATTTATTACCAAAGTTAAATGCTCTGCCAAGTTCAGGTATGTTATCTTTACGAGATAAAGCACTTTTAGTCAAGTTATATTATAAGAACCCTGACTGTGCAAGTGCAGCTTTGCACACCGATCATTTGATGTGGGATATTAATAGTGGAAAGCACTGGAGGACCCAGCAAGGATCGGAGGGGGCAAATACCCCCCCCATCAGGGTTAAATAGAAAAAAATAAAGACGATGAAGAATATTTTATGTGTTGTTTGTTACTACCGTAATAAACTAAAATCTTACACCAAAGTCTCCAAGCCTTGGAGAAATGCGATCAAGACGTTTTTCCACGAATCTACAAGCTATTCGCCTTTCAAACTGCATTTTCAGTAAGTATTGCTTCAGCAGAACGTAGTTTTTTAGCCTTGAAGCGCCGTCAAACTTGGCTTCGAACGCGGATGACAGAAGAGACTTTTAATGCACACCCACAGAGACATACATATTGATGTAAATAAAGGGATCGACAAATTTTCAAAGAAACCAAGATGGCTCGACTTTGCACTATAAACTTCAAGTTTTTTAAAAAGTCGCTTGTTATAAAAAAGTGAAATAATTACAATGTTTTTATAGTTTAAATTTAAACTTGTTCTATTAATTACATTGTAAATTATCGTTTTTGGTTATTGTATATATCTCCTTTGCTAAGTTATCCTTCTGTCATACTTGGCTTTAATTTTTCCTAAACCATATAGTTTAATTAAAGAAAGGCCCAGCTTTAATTCTTTGTTGTAAATTAAATATTTTGGTGAGTATAAAGCGGGGTTGTCCAACCTTTTTGAGTAGCGGGCCACTTAAAGAATTTTCACGGATCTTGCGGGCCAGCGGTTTCCTAAAAACAGGAAAAAAAACTTACACTTAACAGCTTCCATTTACAGTCTCTTCCAGTTATTTGCTTGTGCACTTGCGCTATAGAACGGGGTCACCTATGCTATGCCCACAATTTTTCTTTATTTCTAAAAAAAAATCTTTTTGAAAATTTTTTTTAAACAATTGTAGGCGGGCCGGATTGTGGCCTGCGGGCTGTATGTTGGACAACCCTGGTATAAAGGAAGGCTAGTAATATAACAACATTTACCTAAACTATTTAACAGTCCAAAACTAAAAATTTTCCTGGTGAGGGCCTCCAAAACTGCCCCCCCCAGTAAGAACATCCTGGATCCGCCATTGGTAGAAAGAGGCTGATGTCTTGTTCTGCACTTATAGCTATGATAAAAAGGTTTGAGGACACAAGCAGTTTGGAAGTGTGTGCCAGAATTGTGAGACAAAAACATAAAACAACCCTATTGCAGCTGTGCACGTGGTCGAACACCAAGCCTACACACAATCGGTAGCTTCTGCCCATGGAGAATGCAGTGCGTGCAAAATTTCAAGACAAACTGGAATTTCATGCAGGATTATAGGGTGATCACTCAGGATCATCCTCACAAAATCCAACGTGTACAGGGACAGAAACCAGCAGATTTCGAAATATGTCATGAATTTATGAATCTGGCTTTTCAGCAGATGGAAAATGATGTGGACCGGCTGTCAAACGTTCTTTGGACTGACCAGCACACCTTTTGCCTACTAGAAGTATAAATGCATAGAACTGCAGCATCTGGGTGAGAGAGAACCACACACGACTGTGAAAATCCCTTTGTATCAGCCGAAGATGACAGTGTGGTGCGGGTTCACTGCATCATTCATTATAGGCCCCTTTTCTTTGAGGAAGTCCATAATGGTACATTTCGAACTGTTCCTGTCAAAGGTCATTCCCTCCTTGCAAGAGAGGCAAGTGCTCCATAGTGTCACATTCATGCAGGATGGAACACTTCTGCACCTGGTGTGATCGACATTTGGCGATGACTGTGTCCTTAGTCGCTCTTTCCTGTACGAATGGTCACCAAGGTCTCCTGTGTCATCTTGTGGCTTTTGGTACTGGGGATATTAGAAGTCACAGATGTACAGAGATTGGCTGACGTCATTGGTCATGTTGAAAGAAGCTATTCGCCATCATAACAGATGTTAATATACAGACATTACAGCTAATACCAGCTTCGAAGCTGTGCAGGATATAGTGTCACATCTGATGGACATTCTCATGAATGACAGCCATCGCATTGAACATTTGTAATCCCAGATGCGTTGCGAAATGTGCTGTACCACTGAAAAACTACTGATACAATTGAAAAGCCATCTGGCGGTGGCAAATGTAATTATTCTGACAATAAATTTTTTCGTTATTAAAAAAATCCCATATCGTTCTGTGCATTTCTGCGAAAACTGTATTGTGCTATTATCTGTACTTATCGATTTATTAATCTTTTACTTTTTCTGTTACTTTTGGACAATTTTTAAAATTTTTTTACAAACAAATAACTTAATTATTAATTGCTTCATAGAAATATTCGATATACACAAAATGATAAGCTTCATATAGCATAATTTTTATTATGGATTTTCACATTGTGTCTCTTCATATTCTGAACAGCTAAGCTTATTTTCTATGAGTAAATAACATTTTTATGGGAAAAAAGGTCATTTCCAGAGCTATATATAGAGGTTACTGGAGAGCATTTATAAAATTTTGTGGATTGTTTTTACGGGTAGCTTAACCATAATAGACTATCATCTACGGCTATTGCTGATAAAAAATGATATGGAATTACAGCCATGTAAATGTTTATTCTAATCTGACCCTGAGACAATTACCAGTCCAGCAGAATACAACTAAATCTTCAGTTTCTCTAATAAGGATAGTGGCTATAATTCAGATATGGTTACATTCTTGGTACACTATGACATAATTAAACATGTACGTTTATAAATTCCAGTACCTTTCAGCTTAGATAAGGAGTAAGAGGGAAGTGTAGCTTCAGCGTTGTTAGGACATTTTTCAGATAAAGGAATAATAAAATGCTTAAAATTACTAAAATCCTTAAAATATGCATTTATTCTGGAAATACAACTTTCTTATGCACTAACACCAAAAAGGGATAAAACATGCAGTTACATATGCACATGTGCATTTACATATAATCCAGGCTCTGGTCATCAATAAATGCCTTTTAATTATCCATATTGAACATTTATTTCTGTCCAGGTTAAAAATAACTCCATATCATTAAAACAAGCAAAAAGTCGCATGAACACTGCACATATAGAAAATCATCTAATGCTGTTATGCATAAATAAGTCAATATATTCACATCTAATCCTGTGCTAATATTAAGGCAAATCTATTGAAATAATGTAGCAGTTAATCCTTATTTTTAATTAAATCATAATATTGCCATAATCAATAATTATTCTCCTTAGTTGTCATATTACATTACATACAATTGCTAATTATAGTAAAAAGACAAAAAACAAATTTTAAATGATGAAATACAAAGTGGAGATTGATGTACATAATTATTCATTGATTTTGTGATTAACTATAACAAAAATTACATTTTAAAAAATATTGCATATAGCAAAAATGTGTATAAAACATATAGTAAAAGGTGTTTTAGCAAAAAAGACGTGTGGATGATTCATGTAGTAAACAAATAAATGAAACACATTATGAAACAAGTTAGTTTGTATAGTAACAACTACTAATTGTAGCAGCCCATACTAACTTTATGTACAAATACATAAATTCTTACATCACTAGTTCCAGTTTCTTAAGCAAAAGTGAGTTGGGCTTGAAAGGGGGAATTTATTTTTATCTCCAATGAATTGACTACTTTCTATTGCAAAAGGCAGGGCTTAGTGTATTGTTTTGTATGTGGTTTTCGTAAAGAAGAGGGTGGTTAAATTTTGTTCCGATTGGCTGGACTTTAATCCTTAATAACTTAATAATATTAATTTCTTAGCATTTTCACATTAGCATTTTTTAATTAAAAATTTTCAAGGGTTCTTGTTATCCATAGTTGATGCAGTTTTGACAGGAGACCTTGTATACAGGGTTAATCGAAGTCTGTATAAACTTTAAAAGTTCATAAAAAAAAAAGAAATCATTGTAATGAAATGCAATTTGCTCAATAAATACACTGGTGTGCAAAAATTAAGGATAAGATGGAAAAAGTAACGTAACAGCAGAACGAACACGCAGAACCGACCGAAAGACCAATCAGGAGACTGCCTAGGGTCCAATATGGTAGGGCATTTGCATATACACATCATGACACAATGTGAGTGTGTGGGTACGATATAAAGCGTGAGGGCAGTGTATGCGCAGCGTTTCAGTAGAAGCTATTGAACAGCGTACATCTGTTCGAATGATGGCAAGTTGCTGTAGCAGTGCGAGATATTCAACAGACAGCCCCGTAGACAACATTTGGATGATTTTACTCGAAGTCAAATCATTGGAAAGTTGGAAGAAGGTCGGAGTGTGACGAGTGAGGCCGAGGAGTTCGTAATCACACACAGCATCGTGTCACGAGCATGGACGGCATTTCGAACGACAGGAATAGCTGTCCGAAGGTTTAGTGGTAGTCGTCCATGAGCAACCATGGCAAGGGAGGATTGGTATTTTGTTCTACAGGCAAGGAAAGATCGACGGCTGACAGCGGGTGACACCGCAAGCCTCATGTAATGCAATACTGGATGGCTGCTATTATATTTTACCGTGGCTAAGCGAGTGCACACAGGCAGTTTATTCACTCAGCGACCAGTACGGTGTGCGCCATTGACGCCTAGCCATTGGGGACGGCATTTTCTGTGATGCCACAAAGAATGGGGAGCTCAGCAATGGGGTCACATGCTGTTTACGGATGATAGTCGATTTAGTCTCATTAGCGATTCTGGATGTCTATACATCTGGAAAGAATGGGTAACACGAAATCACTCCTCCATCATTGTCAAAACGGACCAGTTTGGAGGTGGCAGAGTCTCGTTTGGGGAGGTATAATGATTGGTAGCCGTACAAAGCTCCACATTTTCCAAGAGGGTTCAGTCACTGGTGACCGCTATTGTATCGAAGTTCTCCTGCCTTATACCCATATTTTCCGGGGTGCTGTGGGCCCAGAATTCCTCATCATGGATGACAACGCTACGTCTCATCATATAGAGGCTATCGCTGAGCTGTCAGAGAGTGAAGATATTCATCGTATGGAATGGCCCGCACGGTCTCCGGACCTGAATCTAATAGAACACGTGTGGAATGTTCTCGGGAGATGCCTGGCAGCACGTTACGATCCACCATCAACGATTCTGCAGCTGCGATTAGCGCTACAAGAGGAATGGGCCATGATGCCTCAAGAGCTCGTCGACAATATCACGCTGAGCATGAAAAGACAGTGCATATCCTACATCGTAGTGAGGGGTGATTATATCGCTTAGTGAAAACTGTATTTGTCTTACTTGCCGCCTGTCACATGGACGTTTCTGCCTTCTGTCCTCCTGTGCTGAAAGCCCACTTTTGAATAAAAGTCCTTTGTATCCTTTGGATTACTTTCTTGGTCAGTATCGTCCACATTTTCCTTAATCTTACATCTTGGAAATATTATGGTATGCTTTGTACCCATTTAAAACACTAGGGTTTGACGTTACATGCGAAAAACTGTCCCGTCCTTAATTTTTTCATACCAGTGTATAAGGTCTACCAGGAAGTTCTGTCCGTTTGGAAGTGAAAGAAAGTACTAAATTTTTCACACCTTTAATAATATTTATTGCACAATGTAATTTTCATACTTACTTATGACGTCTTGCCAGTATGATGGTAATTTGTAAATACCATTTTTGCAAAATGTCTTTTCCTTAGAAGCAAAAAATTCAAGTAGTGCTTGGCTGACATCTGCTTCAGTTTTGAATTTTTTTCCCTTCAAAAAATTTTGCAAGGTGAGAAACAAGTGATAATCGGAAGGTGCTAGGTCTGGGGAGTATGGTGGATGCAGTAGAATTTCCTAGCCTAGCTCTGCGATTTCTTGACGAGTCGCCAAAGCAGCATGTAGTCTAGCGTCATCATGATGCAGTATGATGTGTTCCCATTGAACATAGCCGGTCTCTTGCTTTGTTTAAAGCATTCATTTGCTGACAGTATCTCTCCGAATTGAGCTTTTCATTAAGTTTCAAAAGCTCGTAATGCATTGGTCCTTGGACGTCCCACCATATACACAGCATTCTTTTATTCAGGCTCAAGCTCAGTTAAGAGGTACAGGGGGCAGATTGTCCGGTATCACAGCATGCTCTTTTTGTGTTCGTGACGTTTTCGTAGGTAATCCACTTTTCATCATCAGTTATCATCTGGTCCAAGAGGGGTTTGATTTTGTTCCGAGCAAGCAGAGATGTGCATATGACAACTTGATCATGCAAAATTTTCTCACTTAACTCATGAGGCACCAATCTAGAATATTTATAGACCTATCTTAGCTTCCGAATATGGTCCAAAATAGTTTGTTGGTCTGATTTAAGCTTTTCTGCAACCTCCGATGTTGTCAAAAAAGGATCTTGTTCTATCATGGTCTTGACAATATCGTTATCAATCAAAGATAACCACC
The DNA here is from genome assembly GCA_006491805.2 of Dysdera silvatica. NCBI lineage: Eukaryota > Metazoa > Arthropoda > Arachnida > Araneae > Dysderidae > Dysdera > Dysdera silvatica. The sequence goes on along the minus strand of QLNU02000520.1, from coordinate 23,457 downwards.
CAGAGCGTGACTTATTATTCAGGTCGAAATCACCTGCTTTAAATTTTTAGAACCATCTCCTCCATGTTCTATTCAAAATTGCATCTCCACTAAAAACTTTCGCTAAATTTCGACATGCTTCTATAGCATTTCTGCCTTGTTGGAATTCGTACAAAATACAGTGTCATAAATGAACGTTATTGGTAGCCATGCTTACACGATCACGCCTCACTTAATAATGAGCTGAGACACTTTTGTTTCAGTTAATTTAGAAAAGCAGATGTGTATAAATGCAATTATAAAGAGAGAAAGCCATATGTGTCTGAAATAAACCCGTGCATGCATGTCAAAACTTGAGATAACATTATCAGACGGTACTTTCCGGTAGACCTTATATTATCTGGATGTAGTTTCTTTTTAAAAACACAATAATAAAATATAGTTTAAAGGTTTCCGATAGGTGGAAGTGACATTAAAATATTTGCTATAAGTATGCAAATAAAGCTGCTATAACAGAGTTAAGTGCATGGTGGGTTCTTCATTCAATTCATTAACCACCTAGATTCCAGAGCAGTATATATATACGTTTCGGTATACTACTTTTTCTTCTTTTTGTAGCTAACCCATTGATATACAATTTTTATTTGTAAACACTTTTTTTACCCAGTTTAAAGCTAATTATAGTACATTGCGAATTCATTAGAAAATACAACTTTGAAAGCAAATATGCATGCATGATTATTTTTCTCAGTCAATCTAATCTTCGATTGCTTACCTTTTACTGATTTAAACTTGATAAACATTACACCCATTACACCCAAAATCCAGTTTTCATACTAATTTTGATGTATGCAAAACAACAAATTTTTTTTAAACTCAAATAAACACTTAAATTTTTGTTATATATTAAATTTGGGAGTAAGGTTTATTTCACTGGTCTGTAAATGTCTGTTTCCAAGAAAGAGTAAGAGAAGTTTCCCTTTCTTAGTTATGTTACGAGAAATGGACAGAAATGGCAGGAGGCTAGGTAGCTAATAAATTTGGTGTAAAGAACAAGTTTTCAAAAAAACACTAACTTCGCCAAAACAAGCTCAGCTAGTGAAATTGTATCACACAGTATCTATTTCAAATGTCTAAAGCACCACCTATGGGAGACCTTTGGATTCAATTTTTTCATAAAGCTAAAAAAAGACCCACATCCAGATGACATTTCTTGGGCAAACTGTACTTAAATGCGATGATAATTCCCCTTTTTCATGATTTTTTAAATTTACTGGACTTTTGGTTGACCCTGTATTACAACCGCTATGAAACCGGAAAATGAAAAAAGAACACCAAGAAAGAATTGCCAGATCATGAAATTAATCATCTTAATAGGATACAGTACACAGTGACTTAAATTTCAGGATCAATAGGTGAGAGCTTATGCCAAAGCATGGATTAACATGCACAGTATAGTCGGTGGCACTTATGGAGTATGACAAAGTGAATGTAATCAGTCATCAAACTAATGGACACTTGTGAAGACCTTGAACAAGCTGCAATGCCTGGATGTGGAAGACTTGTATGTATGATTTCAGTGGTTATCAGACTTTGAGCAAGGTCATCTCTGGTCACAGGTGGGACTGTGTGAGGCAGGTTGGTTATATCGTCGTATTGCAGAGTGAATTAGATGGGAAGCATCAATAGTGATACAATGGTCCAAGGACCATTCCCCCACAAAAAGACGTAGAATTGGGACTTACAGACAGGCCTATGAATGGACAGATCAATTAATAAGAAGAGCAGTGTCATCAAACAGAACATTTCCTGCTTTACAAACTCAAGCTGCTGTTGCATATGAGGTGACCACATAAACAATTAGCGATTGTCTACTGGAAGCAGAACTACATGCATGTGTGCTTCTGGCATGTGTACCTCTGACTACAGCAATAATGTTGCCAATGGCTGCACTGCAGAACGCAATGGTGGTCCATCATTTACAATGATGAAACCAGATTCTGTTTGGGAGCTTCAGATGGCCATATGCATGATTGTAAATGCACAGTTAACAACTCCACCCTTCTTGCATCCGCCATCGACACACAGGGCCTACACCTAGCCGCCTGCTATGGGAAGTGAATAGCTATCATCCCTGTACAAAACTAATGCTTGTGTTAGATAATTATTAAAAACTGAAAGAAGAATTTAAAGAAGAATGACACACGTACAAAAATGAACGTTTTGCGATATTTTTTTTAATTGCAGTTTTTTAGTGGCAATACAACAGCTGTTTTTCAATTTTCTTTTTGGTTAATATCATTCTTTATGGTATTATTTTATTTTTTTAGTCTCTCTTTCACGATTAAAGTAAGATTAATCTCTAACGTCCAAGAGATATATTACACTTGTATAGGATACATTAAACAGCACTCACCATATTATTCAGCCAGTTATTGTGCCATTTGTAAGGTCGGTCTAAAATGGTGTTTTCCAGCACAACAATGCATGCAGATACACATGGCATGTACAATAGAGTGGAGTTGAAAAATGAAAGTTTGAAATTTTAAATTCAATAGTGTGCAAAAGTTGCCTCTGGTGCTAGTTGGGATTCCTATATATATTTTTTTGCCTTCCCAAAGGTGTTGAAACTTGTAAAAAAATGTAAAATTTTCAATAAACCATACAATTTATTTTCAGAAATAAAAATTGTGATGATTAGATCTAATAACGTGCGAAAGCAACCTGATGTATTATTTATTAATGTTCTGAAATATCTTTGGATTCTGATAATTTCATCTGCCTCACAAGCATTGTGGAATTTATTGAAAAATTCAAGCGTTTAGATGGTTAATTGGTTACCAGAGTAGCAAAAAATGTTGAGGCACAAATTCCTATCTATGTGCACGGGTGCCACTGGCCCTAGCCTAGAACCACTACTGGTTACTCGTAAATTCATATTCTGAATACACATTGCATAAATTTCTACAAGATGGAGGAACTATGTCATCGAGCTTTAGCAAATTGATGGAAGAAATAGTTTCAGTTTGTGCCACATGCTAGTGACGTGTAATAAATATATTGCTTGATTAGTATTATATCACAACCCATCAGTGAATTTGCAACACTTCTTTGTTTCTGTACCAGACAGACATGTATTTCTGACGGAGCAGACAAAGTCCATACAAAACTCATTGAAACTTGTGTAATAAAATTTCAACTACACTTAAAAATGTTGTTTTTCTATTTATTATATTGTCATCCATTGTGGCAAGGAGTGAAATAATTAGATGCAATTATTTAACTTCATTGGAATTTTACATTTCGTTTATTTTTGCATGTCAAATGATGGTGAAATCAAATGAATTCACATCACCAAGACTGTTAAGTGTGTCATTATGGCGGGAGCTGATTCCAGGAAAACCACGATGCACTTTAATATGAAAACAGAGTATGTCCTGAAGACATAGGCATAGAGTTATATGGGCCTGATCCCCCCCAAATAATTTTAAATAAATTGCAATTTCATATGTACTGTAATGTATCAATGTACAAAATATGTGCTTGCACCCGCCCAATAATTTTGAAAACTCTACATCGATGCCTGAAGAAATAACAAACTGCAGTGAAATATTTAAGTTATACTCCATAATGTAAATATAGTTGTGTACGTACTATGTATTGTGTAGATTTTATAATATAACTGTAGGCCAGTTGTATTATCCAATTTCACATATTAACATATTAAATTATTCTAACTATAACAGAAGTCTATTGTGAAATTTCCTACTTGCACACCAATACCATCAAAAAACGTAAAAATATGGAACATTCAAGGTTGTTGGGGAGGAAGAAGATATTAATCAAATTTTACTACAATACTATGTAGTGCATAAAACAACTTTTCCACGGTATTGGATTTTAAAATAAAAATTAAAAACTCACTTGTTTCACTCTACCCTAATGTGCAATGCAACTTACACCAGAGAGTGAGACAATGCATTTCCATGACCTGCACATTTACAAGACTTGTTTCCCATTAAGTATGTATGGGATTTTATTGGATGATTTATCTGGTCTCCATGGCCAGCAAAGTATATCGCTAATTTACTAATTTAGGTGTGCAGCTTAAGGATGTTTGGGACTCCATACCCCAAAGTGACACCCAACATCTGTATGACAGGCTCCATGTCAAAATTGCAGAATGTGTCAGAGGTCATGGGGTCTCTACCCCATACTAAGCATGTAAATTATGTTACTTTTGAGCTTACCAACAAATATAACTATATTTTACCATATGTTTTCATAATTTTCTCCTCTGCACTCCATGATTTTGCTGCACAAATTTTGTTGATATAAAATGTTTCCTTCTTGGTGTTTTTTTTTATTTTCTGGTAGTGTATGTATATAACACAGACTGATAAAAAAAATTTAAAAGACAGACTTCCTTAAAACACGGTTATGTGAAATGTAAAGTGAATAATAAATGTGATTAACATCGAAACATGTAAAACGTTCATTAGGAATATAATTAAAACATATTGAAAAAGGTAATAATTAAACCAACATGCAATGGAAAGCCTATTTTGAAGTGTAAAGGTTCATGTCAATTCTTTTATTACACCTTGTTGCAAAGCAAAAGGATGCATTCATAAAAAATAGAGCAAAAGCTGTGAAGATCAGCACACGTACATCATTTAAGGATATATGTAAATTACTAAAATTTTAGCATCCTGTCCACATAACCAATGGAGTATATTTTAGAAACTAATAGAATTTTTATACACATTTAGTAAACTACATTGTCTTGAAAAACAAAAATTTCATTTAAAATTATAGGTTTTATATCTGTCCTAAAAAAAATTAAATTTTATCGTAGTAGGGTGATTACATAATAAGAAGTGGCTGAGTTTGAAGGGATTCTTTGTTTCCAAAACCCTATGATGAAGGAAGCATAACAGTTAAAATATTAAAATGAATTGACAGTACAGGCACGACTATTTTAAAAACAGTGACACATTTTGGCAATGCCCACAATGTTGAATGGCAACACGTAATTATTTTCCATATGCATATTAAAGTACTTTAAAACAAAGCAAATTCTTGTTATTAAAATTTCTAACCATTCCAACCACAGCTGCTGATTTACATATTCCAAAGATCAGATACTGAGCGATTATTTCATCCTCTGCAGGGTGAACCCTTTGAACTTCGAGCAATGTATCAAGCATCCATTCAAATTGAGACTTTTCCATAAAAATATCAGACAATAAAACCACCTAAAACCAATAAAATATTCTAAATAGGATGGACCAAACAGCAGCATACATTCATTGATGAAGTAAAACAAATAAACAAGATATAATAAGCACTTCAATAAAAATGTATGTATATTTATAAGTAATTTATAATTTTTCAGGCAAAATTACATAATCAGCATGAAGATAATAATAGAACCAAGTCCCT
>QLNU02000520.1:0-17933 GCA_006491805.2 Dysdera silvatica | reverse complement strand
TAGACAAAAACTTAAAGAATTAAAAAAAGGATAAATCATCAATACAAAACTGTAATTATGTTGAATAAAATTAATCCTTATTCTATTCTATAGAATCGATGGTAAGTGATGCCATGAAAGATTGAAGAACAATGTCATCACTAATATTAAAAAAAAAAAAATGCCCTGGGAGGTAGCAGAAACTCAATGAGCATGCAAGATGAAATGTCTGAAAGCTTCATTTGTCATTCAGAATGAATCTCGCTGCAGAGGACAGAAAGGCTTACAGAACTCCTGAAAGTCAATTGGTTGGTTGGTTTTTTTATGACAAAAAGAGAGAAAAATAATTAAGAATCAAACAAAGTGAAGGCCTCTGACAGTACTATAAGCATCTGCAAAGAGCTGGTTATCATGGTAGAGAAGCTGCATACAGGGGCGGCTTAAGGGCTGGGCAACTGCCTGGGTCCCACTTGGATGAGGACACCGAACTGAAGTCAAGTTCAAATTTTTTTTAATTGACCAAACAATAGAAAATCTCTCTAAAAAGAGAAAGTTTAGAGACGAGAAATTCTTTCAGAGACTTTTGGCCACTTTTATAGGGTATATGGCTCACTGTGATTCTGTGAAAATCTTCTGATTTCTCTGGAGGGGGCGCCAAAAAGCAATCTGTGTCAGGCCGCCCGGATTCAAAATCAACCTCGAGCCTCCCCTGGCTGCACATATACAAAACATCACTATTATGATTGCTGTCAAGTATGAAGGTTGTTCAATCGTGATGTGGAATGGTTTCACATGGATTGGATTCTGTGCATTTAGTTCTTAGATCCAGAAGAATAATGACAGATCTGTATACTTACACATTCTGTCTTTTATACAGTGTGGATATTACCTTTCAGACGCTGAACACAGCTGCCAAATGGTCAACACATAATCGGGGAATTTTTTAAAAAATTTTCGAAGGGACTTAATGGTGTCTTTTTTCCTTCTTCTTTTTTGAAACACCCCTAGTTTGAGTTTATGCATAGGTATCAAAATGATTAGTCATCTCAGTTCCCCACAACAAATTACAAAAAACATGTCCCGATGGCTTCATGTGTTGATCATTTGCCAACTGTATTAACCCTGAAAAGGGTAGTAGTATCTTACAAACCTTAAATACTAAGAGAAAGAGCATTGTTCCAGTGTCCTGGCTGCCGAGTGGGTTAAGACACCCCCAGGGGCAGCGTAAGGGCCAGGCGACCACCTGTTTGGATGAGGGCATCAAACTGAAGTCAAGTTCAAAATTTTTCTTTAATGGACCCAAAAGTAGAAAATATTTTTTTAAAAAAAGAGACAACTTTAGATAAATTCTTCCGGAGACTTTTGGCCACTTTTATAGGGTATATGGCTCACTGTGAAAAATCTCCTCTTTCGTTTTTGCCAGAGGAGGGGGACACCAAAAAGCATTCTGTGCCAGGTCGCCAGAGTTCAAAATCAACTTTGAGCCACCCCAGTTTACTTGTTTGCCAGGACACTTTTCCTTCTTCTACATAAAAGAGTTTTAGTTTGAGCATAGGTATGGGTGTCAAAATTATTAGGTATCACGATAAAGCATTCAAACGGCTCAGCACAGTGTCTTGAGAATGAGGTTTAAATGTTGGAATAGCATGCATAAAGGCTGGATCTTAACCCAATTGAAAACTTTTGGGACAAACTGGACTTATGGTTACGATTTCGCGAAACCTTCCTCAAAATCATCTATGGCAGTGGTTTTGGATTCTTGTTGAAATCTATAAAAATTTAGTAGAAAGTATGCCTACAGAAATTGTTACAATCAAAGCCAAAGGTGGCTCTACCAATTATCAAAAATCAAAAAGAAGTCATTTCATTCGAAAAGAACAAAGCACCTAATTACTCTTGAAAATAAAGTATATATACAGGGTGGTTATAATTAAAGTTCAACTTTCAAAAAGCTGTAAAAAAAAGAATCACTGCTCAGAAAGACCTGAAATTTGAACTGAATATACTCGAAGAAGGGGGAAATGGTATGGCATAAGAAAAAAAATAGTTCAAAATTTTAGCAATGGATGATGCTTTAACCGTCATAACGTAAATGGGTTCGGCTACAAGTGACATTTGAATCGCAATACTACGGCTATGGCATAAGTTGCATGTTAAACCAACTGTACTGTTCAATGTGCATGACTGTATCGTTTTCTTTTTTTTTCACTGAAAAAATGACTTCCAAGTCATTCAACAAGTATGGCACTGTTAGTGGAAAGCCCATCCACCGCGACAAGGTCTTACCACATCGGATAGGAAAAATCTGTTTTTAATTTTCCTGAGGCCAAAATCAGCATAAAAAGCAACAATGACATCAGTTTTTAATTATTGCCAGACATGTTCAATATACTGTCCACCGTTTTCTCCCACAAGTTGAAACCGATAAACAGCATGTTCCACAACAGATCGGACTGTCTCGGGGGTCAAGTTGTGAATGTATTGTGCAATGCGTGCCTTCAATTCAGCTAAGTTTGCAATCAGACTACTGAACTTATCACTTTTTAAATAACCCCACATCCAGAAGTCACAAGGATTAAGATCGGGTGATCCTGACGGCCATGCTGTTGAAAAATGACGGCTGGTAATTCTATCATTTCTGAAATGCCTCTTCAGCAGCTGCTTCACTGGCTTTGCAATGTGCAGAGGAATGCCATCGTGCATAGAAATGCTACCTGCACATGCACACTGTTAAAGTGTTGGAATGACATGGTCATGCAAAAGACTCTCATAGCGTTTACCATTGACGGTACAGGTAACAGGACCCGCACGACCCATCTCCTCGAAAAAAAATGGCCCTACGATAAACAATGGTGTCAACCCGCACCACACAGTTACCTTTGTAAAATGAAGAGGTATTGGTTCATGTTAGAACAGGTTTTCCATTACCTATATTCTGCAATTCGGAGTATCGACATATCTTTGAAGATGGAAATGGGATTCGTTGGTCCACAAATTGTTCCATGGCCATTCATTGTCCAATTCCATGTGAGCAACAAATTCTAGAGCAAAAGTGTGTCTTACTGACAGGTCAGCAGGAAGCAACTCCTGAACATGGGTAATTTTGTATGGATAGCAATACAGGATGTTTCGTGCAATTTTATGCACCGTGCTCACAGGTATGTCCAAAGTTCGGGAAATTCCCCGTGCACTGCACGTTCGCACACCGCTGCTCGTCTTTTCCTGGAATGCTGTGAGCACATCTTCTACTGACGTCGAAGCAATTGATTTCCTCCCTCTGCCAGATTCCACTTCAAAAGAACCTGTCTCTTCGAATTTCTTAATAATTTTTTCCAGACCCTTTGCAGACACCAGACCACAACCTTTTTTCATACCCTTTAGTGTACGAAACTTCTTCAGAGCTACTGGCGCACAGTCACCGTCCTTGTAAAAGAGTTTCACAAGCAGAGCGCGATGCTTCATTGAGAGAGTCGTGACAAACTTCTCAGACACTATATGAGGAAAATGTCATGTACCCCACATTTTTATAACAAATACAATGTGTCGTGCGCATGACACGTCTTTTGTTTTGCATATTATGGTGCTTAAAGCACCATCTATTGCTAAAATTTGGAACTTTTTTTTCTTATGACATACCATTTTCCCCTTCTTTGAGTATATTCAGTTCAAATTTCAGGTCATTCTGAGCAGGTTCTTTTACAGCTTTTTGAAAGATGAACTTTAAAAATAATCACCCTATATATAAGGATGTTCATATATGAAAGGCACAATGAACTATAATATAGCATATTACTTTGAAATCTCCAACCCTTACATGTGAAGATGGCTAAAAGGTAATTTGAAATGGAACCAAGGTAATGATATTATTAAATAATCATTTATTTACTTATGACACACTTAGAAATGGTAATATGTTATTAGGATTTCAATCATTTTGAAAAGAACACCATGAAAAATTGGGCTTAGCCACTATTCCACAAGTATGGAAAATTATATACCGGCTTTTTTCCTCTAAAAAAAGGGAAGAAAGCAATCAATTGTTTCACCACGCAATTGAAGTAGCTATAAAAAATACTATAAAAATTATACGAGATAAAAAGTGAAAGCAAAAATTAAAAAAATTAATGCTAGAAAAGGTCACTATAATTTTATTAAAAAAATAAAATAAATGCAAACTTACAGAACGCACAACTGCAGTAAGCAAAGTAAGAGGCGTATATGGACAGGCAACTGGTGACAACCATTGATTGTAAAGGTCTAACAAGAAATGCAAACACGAATGAATATCCAAGCCAGTAGTAGTAAGACACTGTTCCCTTTGTTGATAGTTCGCAGCTCCACTTAAAGTTGAAGACAAAGGACTTGAATTTGACGATGCTGATTCATCTGCATCTTCATTCTCTTCCAAAAAACCAGCTGCAGCATACAAATATTCTAGTGACACCTAATATGCAATAAAAATGCTCTGTATTTTCATGCTTCAAGACTGTGTAATAGGTCACCAGGGATAGAATTCATGGCTTTATGTGACCTCTGAACAAAATGTTTACACATAACAAAGCTTATCTGAAATTAAATCTCCCTTAGTGAGAAAAACAGGGACAAGTAAATAAATAAAGTTTATTGTAGAATGGCAAAGTACTTTAATAATATAAATAAGATAATAGAATCAATGGCTTAATTTATAAAGCATTACTCTTGATTTAAAGCATGTTAAAAAAGTATAATGAAACCTCGTTCAATCCACAAGCATTGATAAGAAAACATGGGGATAATGAGTACAAAATATGGCCGATCACTAGAACATTCCAATAATCAGTGATTTTACTGGAAAAGAATGTTCTATAGGTTTAGTTTAATTTGGGAGTTTTATGGTGCAAGGAGAGCAATGATCATAATGCATCTGAACATGAGAGTTTCCAAACCCCTTAAGGCTAAGGGATGCAATCTTTGGACTACAGTGAGCAGTTAGTTGGTAAGTTTTTTGTTTTTGACACCGTTGTAAGTTGAACCTGGCATAACAGCACATTAGATAAACAAGTTACAACTTCACCATTTGGGGCCAAATGTTAAAAGGACAATTGATCATTAAATCACCTGAAATAGGATCGGCCCTAATAGAGTGGCGTTCTCACAGCACTGTAAGGTGCTGTGAAAATTAAAATCCCCAAGAAGGAGAAATGGAGTTGGCAGCTGACATCAAATCAGAGGGGGAGTTTAAGTTGATATATTGATTTGGTGGAAGGTATATAGAAAAGTATTGTGATTTCAGCTTTAATCGAGAGGTGAATGGCTATTGCTTGCAATGTTGCACTGAGATTAATGCTTGTGAAGAGGAACTGGTTATTAACTATAATCACAATGCTTCTACAAGCACTATTATTGTCTACATAGTTCTTTCTAATGGTAGTAAAATTCCTGATAGAAGTCATACAGTTAGTTTTGAGAAAAGTCACTTCAATAGCAAGGCAGATAGGTTGGTAAGCATTAACGATATGTTTTATATCCTCAATGTTACATTGGAAACCAAAACCGTTCCATTGTGGAACAGAGCACAAAACCACTATAGGTAAGAGATGGTATTTTCCCTAGGTTTGTTTCAGGTACAAATTCGTTGGCTGATTGGGGTAAATGGGTTATTAGTGGAAATGGAAGGTATTATGTCGCCCTCCATTTCAGAAAAAGCATTTCTATTCTCTTCCAGTGATGCTGCTTCTTCCCAATCATTTATTTAGTTATTTTTTTATTTTTTTTTTGGGGTAGTTTTTAGAAAATCCTCCCTTTTCGAAGTTGTACATTTTTCTTTAGTGCGCCCTTTTTTCTTTGTGATGGTATTAAGTTTCTGTGACTTAGTTATTTTATTTTTTGTGTTGGTTGTTCTGAATTGGGTATGGTGGTTTGTATTTCATCCATCCATCTATATGATTTTTTTTAATAGAAGATTGGGTAAAAGCTGGAGCATGTGATTTTTTTTATAGTTGTCTGGCTTAATCAATACTGTTTTCTTGCTGCACGATATGAGATATTGCCAGCGATTTTTATTGCTATTATTTTCTCCTCTTTCTGACATTTTGGACTAGATTGAGAGTATGCTCCATGCTCCCCATTGCAACTGATGAAGTTCAAGGTGTTATTTTGACATTCATCCTCGCTGTGACCTACCATGCTACAATTGCAGCAGGCAGCCTTGTCACGGCCAACAAAGTGGAATATCTGTATCGCTGGCATAGGAAGCATATGGTGGAGGTTGGTATATAAGGTCAAATTTTTTTTCTCCAGAATAGCCTGCTTCAACGGAGATTGGTAGTTTAGATTTATTAACTGTTAAGATAATGTGCGTTGTTTTAATAATATTGCCGTCTCTGCATATGGATGTTCCTTTAGCTGTGGTAACTCCTTGGTCTGAAAGTTGTGCGAATATTTCTCCTTCATCTACATCAATTAAATCTGTTCCAAAAATTACATTATAAGAGTTATTATTTAAAGCAGTATGTGGGAGACTAACTTAAATGTCAACTATTTTTTGACAAGTAATGAAGAAAATTGCTGATGGCGATTGATTTCAATTAGTAGGTCCTCTGATTTTGGTCTTTTTTATGTTATTTAATGTATCACATATTCCTTTGATTGCTTTTTCTACTGAAAACATGTCCATACCAAGAGAGGGTAACTTAGGGACCGGTCCCCCTCTCAAAACTAAATTTTTAATGGGACTTGGCTACGGCCTTGCATGCTTGATTGTATCGATACATGTAAAAAATTTTGACCCCCTAAAATTAAATCTTGTCTATGATCTTGATTGCAAATGGTGGTAATTTTTAAAGTTAGGATTTTCAAATGTTACAAATATAAATGTCGGTTGGACTCGAATATGTTTATTTTCTGTATCATTTTTAGTTCTCGATTTTTTATTTATTGGCCTGCCATTTGTCATTTTATTTTCGCTTTTTAAAATATCCATGAGTGTTTAAGTTACTGGAGGACTATATAAGGTCACAAGCTGCATTATCATCATAGCAGGTCAGAAGCTAGAAATAACAGGGTTTTGTCTGTAATCCCCCGAGGTGATCGCTCGTGACATTGTAACCACAGTGCCATTCAGCCACTAGCATGATCTAACTTTGGCTTAGGTTGCAAGCATTTAGCACCCAGAGATATTGATCTGTAAAAAACAGCATCTCTGGGTGCATAGGCATATGCAGAAAGTTCGTAAGGGGGGTTATAGGCGCAATGGGGGTTACAATATCATCAACACCCCGCTGCGTACGTCAATGTCTGGGTGCAACCTCCCCCTATAAGAAAGAACTTACATCAAGGGGTAAGATTATAAATTACATATACAGTGAAAATCAGTTATAATGACTTCCAAGGGATCCTAAAACTGCAATTATTATAAATGATATTTATTTAAAATTATAGCATAGTAATACACTATAGGGTTTTATAAATTGCTTTGACAGCAAAAAGTATTAAACTTGTTGGTCTTAAAACTAAGTAAAAATGTACTTAATTATAATAAATTTTACTTCTGTACATATTAAATTGTATTAATGGCTGCACTAAATGCATAGTACGTTTTTTTTAAATTAAAAAATTGTATAAAAGACTAAAGTATATAACATAGGGCTCACAGCCGACTTTTCACAAGAAACTGAGAAAATAAGGACCACTTTTTATGAAAAAAATGGACCAATAAGGACCTAATACAGTGATTTGCACATGAATTTTTTTAAAAATGATTGTCACTAAAAATGTAAAAGAGTTCCTTTATATCCTTTTCAGATTTTTTTTTAAAATATTAGTCCATTTTCATAGAGAGCAATTATAAAAAATTACATTTTATATTACATCGCCCCTACCCATTGAAAAAAAGTAGATCTAATGAACAAGAAAAACTGAAAAATTAAGTAAACAGTCTAATTTTACACAAAGCAGAACCCACATATTTATTAGGCAACCTTAAAAATTGTTTAAATTCGAAATAAAAATAAAATCCGATTCATTAAATTATGATATATATAACAATTATGGAACAATATTTTGTTAACTGAGACAATAGCCTTGTTATAAAAAAGGGACATGTATCGAAGAATTATTGAACAGAGGTTGTAAAAGGTGCTGCAAAAATCTAATGGCCACGAAAATTTATCGCAATATTCTTTAAAAAAAAAAACAAAAAAAAACAAAAAAAAACAAAAACACCCTGTTAAGTGAATTTCATTTTACCATAAAGGGTGAAGTAAGAAATTGAAAAAAAAATATTTTTCTTACATTGTAAAATTCTTACATTGTACTTGCCAGCTTTCAAAAATGAGCATTAACAAAATTATGCACAGCGCTATGTTATCTTCAGCAAAACCAAAAAATTAGAATACCGTTTATTCACTTATATTTTGGAAAACAAAAGGTAAAATATTAAAAATGTTTAATTTTAATAAATCAATATATATATATATATATATGGCCTGCAAAAGGGTTGCTGGTATCTAACTGGAAGGAGACCCACACGCTGAACGTATGTGACGATGTGTGGAACCGGCCAGGCCAGTAACCTAGTGTCCTACCCCGCCTTCAAGTGGTGCAGGCTGAGCTTTCTATTTATGTGGCAAATTAATATTTGCTACACGGATAGAAAGGCGGAAGGGGAGGGCTAATTCACCAACCCGTCTAGCCAGCGTGGTGAAATTATGGCTAATTCCTCCATTATGTTGACACACCAGAAACCATGGCCCCTAGTCTCCAGGTGCTGGAGTGCTCCTGATCAAGGCAGCGGTCAGTGTGGCATGAAAGCAGGGGGTGCTAAGAATCACTGGAATGGCCCAGGCTGCCGTTTGTTATTGACCTTGGCAACGTATAATGGACGATCCCTTGCTTCTGAAGCAAAACTTCAGGAATTGGAAGAAGAACTTGACAAGATCAAATGGGACATTGTAGGACTCAGTGAAGTTAGAAGAAAAGGTGAAGAGTTGGTGGAACTTAAAAGTGGACATTTGTTTTATTATAGAGGAACGGAAACTGGAAGAACAAGTGGTGTTGGCTTCTTAATCAACAAAAGAATTAAAGACTGTCTTCTGGAAGTTGAAAGTACATCAGATCGAGCAGCGAGGCTCGTTGTTCAACTAACCCAGCGATACCAACTTCAGATAGTACAGGTATATGCACCAACATCAAGCCATACCGACGAGGAGGTTGAAGAATTTTATGAAGAAATCAAAGAGTTACACACCAAAGGGAAACAACATATCAAGCTCATCATGGGGGATTTCAATGCAAGAATTGGACAACAGGAACAAGGAGAGACATCGGTTGGTAAATACGGATATGGGGAAAGGAATGAACGTGGCGATCAACTCATCGAATTTGCAGAAGCTGAAAACCTTAGCATCATGAATTCATTTTTTAAGAAGAAACCGCAAAGAAAATGGACATGGAAACACCCAAATGGGGGAACTAGTGAAATTGACTATATCCTGGCAAACAAGAAATCAATTATTGAAGATTGCAGCGTACTGAACAGATTTAATACTGGAAGTGATCATCGAATGGTGAGATGTAAAGTGCACTTAAATACTAAATTAGAACGACAGAAGCTCATTAGGAAACAAGTAAGTAAGAGGGTGGATTTAAAGAAATTAAAAGAAAATACCGAGGCATTCAAGTTGGAATTAAAAAATCGCTTTTCTGCACTGGAAGGACTTATTGAAGAAATTGATATCTCAGAAGCAAATGAAAACATTGTTAAGACAATAGTTGAAACTGCTGGGGAAATTGGTGGTGTAACCTGTAAAAAGCACAATAGCAAATTATCTGAGAAGACGAAACAGCTCATGAAAAGGCGAAGAGATATGAAGGTGGACAATCAAAATACCAGTTCCAGGATTGAGTACATAGAACTTTGTAAAACTCTGCGCAAAAGCATGAAAGAAGACATAAGAAAATTCAACTGTGAGCTAGTAAGGAAAGCCATTGAAAATAACAAGAGCCTTAGGGTTGTTAAAGGAAGTTTATCTGTTGGGAAGAAACACATCATTGCATTAAAAGGAGAGGATGGCACCGTAACAAGAAATAGGGAAGAAATACTTAGAAGAGTTGAAGAATTCTACAAAAATCTATACGAAAGTAACAGTGGATTAAACGAAGACTCTGAGATAGTCGAAGGAACAGCTCCTAAAATCTTAAAAGAAGAAGTTTCATTTGCAATAAAAAGTATGAAGAAAGGAAGAGCCCCTGGTGATGATGGTATTACATTAGATATCCTAAAAGAAGCTGGAGAATATGTAGAAGACATACTTGCAAAATTCTTTACCAAATGTCTTAACAGCGGTAACATACCAAACCAATGGGATTCTGCAACAGTAATTCTTTTGCATAAAAAAGGTGATAAAGAGGATTTGAAAAATTACCGACCAATTAGCTTGTTACCTGCTATTTATAAAATCTTCACAAAAGTGCTAACACATCGCCTGCAGAAAAAATTAGATGCAGCTCAACCAAGAGAACAAGCTGGATTTCGAAGTGGATTCAGTACAGTGGACCATATTCAAGTATTAAGAGAATTAATTGAAAGAACACATGAATATGAACTTCCATTGTGTGTTGCATTTATTGACTATGAGAAGGCCTTTGACTCTATTAAAACATCAGCAGTCATCAACTCTTTAAGATCAACAGACATTGAGGATGTGTACATTGACATGGTGAAACGTGTGTATAAAAATGCAAGTGCAAAATTTCGGTTACATAAAGATACCAAAACTATCAAAATTGGTAAAGGTGTGAGGCAGGGAGATACCATTTCTCCAAAACTTTTTACTTCAGCTTTACAGATGATTTTTCAGCTGATAAATTGGAATAACAAGGGAATAAAAATAAATGGTGAATATTTAAATCATCTGCGGTTTGCTGATGACATTGTTATTTTTTCAACGAACCCATCAGAACTCCAAGACATGGTACAGGAGCTCTCAACTAGAAGTAAAGAAGTTGGACTCAAGATGAACCTACAAAAAACTAAGATCATGTTCAATAATTTTGTAGAGGAAACAAAAATACAAGTTGACAACATTGAGCTAGAAATTGCTGATTCATATATTTACCTTGGCCAGCTGATTTCAATGGATGGCAACATTATGAAAGAACTCAACAGACGTATTAAACTTGGCTGGAGTGCATTTGGAAGAAACAGTTTTATCCTGAAGGGGAAATTGCCTTTGTGTCTAAAAAGAAAGGTCTTCAACCAGTGTGTATTGCCAGTCCTCTCTTATGGATCAGAGACATGGAGTCTAACAGTTGGAGCAATACGAAAGTTACAGACAACGCAAAGGAGCATGGAGAGGTGCATGCTTGGAATAACTAGGAGAGATCGAAAAAGAAACACTTGGGTGAGAGAGCAAACTAGAGTAGAGGACATCATTGTTAAAGTAAAAGGGCTGAAATGGCGATGGGCTGGGCATATTGCAAGAAGAACTGATCAACGATGGACAACAGAAATTCTGAACTGGATTCCAAGAGACCACCGAAGACCTAGAAAACGTCCTCAAACTAGATGGGTGGATGAAATAAGAAAACAGGTTGGGGTGACGTGGAAACGAATGGCCCAGGATAGACTTGTGTGGAAAGCATTTGGAGAGACCTTCATCCAGCAGTGGATAGATAATGGTTGAATATGATGATGATGATGATATATATAATATCTCTTATTTTTCACATTTACATATAATCTATAGTAAATAAAGTGGTAGGTCCTCAGAAAAAGCAAGACATTGACTTAACTTGCTGCAGACCTGTAATGAAGTCTGCTAGGATTATTAATCATCAGATTTAAATAAATATTGTTAGTGTCAATATATCAATTATAAGTTAATATCACGACAATATCAATTCAATATAATTTAAATACACCAGAATTTAAATAAACAATGTTAATGTACATTATAAATAATATGCAGAAAATATATAATTAATAATTAACAAAATATGAAACTATACAATAAATATAATACCAATAACAATATAAATTACTTCCAAATTATCATATGTTAAATACGCCACAAATGGGTCAATCCATCTCAAGTTGTCCTCAATTATAAAACTTGGTTGTTCGGTCCATTTCTAATATTTTTATTTTTGTCAGCTATTACCCCTATATACCAATAGTTCAAAACCACTAATATTTTTTCTTTACTCATTTCCGTTTAAAAATGGCGGCCAAAACTAACAGCGATTTTTGTGTTCATAGGCATTTACGTAACTGCAAATATCTACAGATTGGGTGGCAGTAGAGCTCTGAAACAAAAAGCATTGTCTTGAACAAAGTTTGTGCTATATTTTTGTCAGTATACATTGATTACCTCATTTCAGTTTTTAATGGCAAAAAAGCGGGCTCAACTAGAGCAAAATATTTGGAAAATTGTGACGGTTTGGGAGTCGATATCTCAGCTTGGAATTAAAGCTTAGATTTCAGTTTTTTGCACCTGATATATATGTACTAGTAATTTGTTTTAAAATCAATCCGAAGTCTGAGATTTAAATCTTACGTTTTTTATGATACTTTGAAAACAAGGTTTTCTCAAAATTTTACGAAATTTAGGCTTAAATATCTCTGGTTGGCAAAACAGCAAAAAATCTAATTTTTGGCACAAGTCAAGTTCTATATAATACTAAGCTACAATGAAAATTTCAAGTTTGAAATTAAAGTGGAACTAGAGTTATGTGTGAAAGAAATTCTAAGATCAATGCCGTTTCGTTCCAGTCATATGTAACAAAATGATTACCATATTCCCCTGCATTCCAATTTTTTCTTTCTTTTTTTTTTTTCTTCCTGTCTATCAATAGGAAACACTATCCACTGCAGTTAGCCAATTTCCTGAAATTGTAGAATGAAATGAGTTCTATGGCTGGTAGTGCTGTGAGATCAAAATGGAATCTGTTACATGTAAATGATCAATATTTAAAAAGAAATCTAGCTATTGTTTTAGTTAAAATTTTTTAATTCAATTCTTGGCTCAATTCAAGGTCTAGATATAATACTAAGCTCTTATGAAAATATTAAATGAGAGACTAAAAGCAGAAAAACAAAGTTATATTTAATAGAAAATGGTTATGGAAAAACATGAAATTAATAGGCTCTAAACTTCCAGCACTTGACTTGTAAAGTCTAAACTTATGGATTTATTCCCAACAGTAAGACTTTAATTAATTTAACATTAATAAAAATCTCTTTCATCTACTCATGTGATTATATTTGGTGTTTTATTAGTAGTTGGGAGATTTTCTTAGATAGTTTAAGTTCAATATTATGTGATCGTTCAGTGAATATTGTCAACTCCATTGCACTCAGTTGTCTCAGAATATTTTTCAGAGGAACCCAGGTTGAGTCCTTGTTGTTTTTCTATAATGATGTTCTTGGTCCTGCTGGATGATAAAAAACTATATGTGAAAATCCTTGTTTTTGCTCTTATGTCATCAATCTCTCCTAACCACCACTGTACATATAAGCAACTGTGTCTTTGACATTATGAGGAAGGAACAAATTTGCTCACTTGAACGTCTACGTATTCTGTAGAATATGAAGTTAAGTAGAATCTCATCGTGCTTTCTGACACCGGATCAAATCGATGGTAGCTCCTAGTCCCACGAACTTGTTGGCAGCTGTTGAATCTTTCCTTTAGTTCTTCAGCGTGTATTTAAATCTCATGACTTGGAACATAAAAATTATGTCTTTTATGTTCTGTGAGCAAAAGTTGTACAAATCATTTGATGTTAAAATTTGATTATTTGGTGTTCTTTGCAGGCTTACCTTAGCTGCCTCCATTTTTGTGGTTCCACCCACATCATCACAAGCATTCTTCCCATGTGAAAAAGCGAAAAATGCCACTCACAGTCAAGACCAAAATCAATTTTATGGTTGCAGATGTTTGAAACATTCTTCTTGTTCTTGTATTGGCTTGACGCGCCATCCGAATAGTAAATGAGCTCTTTTACTTTAGGAGCAGTTTCTTTGATGTGGTTGATCATATGGGTTTGGAACGTGTGAACAGAAAGAGTGTTATGCTCCAGTGATCACTGATGATGCAGATACTCTGGTGTTTCGGTTGACCCTCTTTAGAGTAATAATACACGAAGGGATGTATCATGGACTGCGAGTTGATCCAATGGTGAGAGTGGATTTCACCTTGAATCACAAATGAAAAGTTTTCGGCAAAGTCAGCTAGAACATTCACAGATGCCGAGGTTTACCTTTTTATCTTTTAAAAACTGAGACTGAATCTTTGCGACGTAATGGTGCTTTTTCAACTCTTAATATTTTTGTACCAGTGTCTCAAAAAATTCATCTCTGGGTTTCATCATAGTCAACATTTCATCTCTATCAACAGTAACCCATTGTTTGTAAAATATGTTATCTGGAATTGTATCAATTTCTTGAGATTCCATAAACATTTCCAGCAAAGTTTGTTGTCCTGGACATTGATCACACTCTGCCATCATACATTTGTAATCAGTGATGTCACAAACCATTAGGTCAAGCATATCTTTATAGTCAAGATTCAGTTTTGCTCCTTCAATCGTAAGTTTGATATTCTGATGGTACAAGCAGACGAAAACTGTATGAGTCCCTGAAGTTCCAGCAAGAATACACCATTTTGGTCTCATTTCACAAGACTTTGACTTGTGAATGTTACATTGTGGGTGTTTCTTTTTAAATTCTGCATTAAGTTAAATTACACAACATCAGTCGCTTTTGCTCGTGAGTTTTTTGCCATCAATTTTAACAAAGACAAAGCCCTTTTCCCTGGACATAAACGGCTATATTCATCATCTTCAAAGAAATTCATGACTTTCTCAGCAGTTTCTTCCGAAATTGTGACATTTCTTTCTCCCCAGCTTGGGCAATATGCCCTGATCCTTGACTAGTTTCTTTGATGACTTAGCAAGGTGTTCTGAGACCTTAATCTCCGAAGCTATTTTTTTCCTTGACCAAGATTTTGGGAGTAGACTAAAAATTTTTATTTTTTCTTCTTTGTTTGATGCGTAACATTTTTGTTTCAGTTTTTCTATCAATTAGTCATACTCAGTTAATGAAGATTGTTGGTACTCCATGTTGTTTTCAATATCCTCATCAAAACATAATTCTATTGTTTTTCTAACAGCTTCCGACACTCTTTTACATTTGGCTTTTAAAGCACTTTGTCTTTAATCGGAACTCAATTTTCTTATTTTGGTTGCAGGTGTAACCACAAAATACTAAATGCAGCATCAACCTGTTCCATAATTTCTGTAGTATTTACAAATTCATTAATTTTAGTACAGGCGGTATCTACAATTTTATCAGCAGGTCTAACAAAAGTTTTTGAATAGCATGTGGGACATAAAGATTTCCCTGGGACAAGGTTAAGGGGGGGAAGTTTTCTCCTTAGAAATCTGAGCAATCTTGATTTCCCTTAGTCCCTTAAACACAGATTTTTTGTGTACTTTTAAAGGATCACAACAAACATGGCCAAAGAGGTGATGATACTGTGACAAAAACTTGATTTCATGGTACTTACAGATGCAGGACAGATTTGAAGATATCCTCAAAGAAAGCAGTAATTTTTCTTCAGAACAGTATTCGTAAATGGGCCTTAGAGTCTTTGGCACAACACCGTAAACATATCTGTAACATTGTTCATTGGTTACTATCCCTACACTACACTGAGAATCCATTTTGATTTCTTCAGAATACTATTAACTACAGAACATCACTTTGTTTATATAATATTGCAGGTATTCCGTGTCCACTGACATCTTAAAGTCCGGAATTAAGTAAGCCAGCCGTAATTACAACGAGAATCATCATTTTAGTGAAATATTAAACGCTTAACTTCAGCGATAGTAAATAAAAAAAACTAGCAAGCAGCAAAAATGGGAACGTCTTTCCCCTTGCAGTGTTCTAGGGCACACTGACGAATTATCAAAAAGAAAATATATTTATTGTCACTCAAATGTCAGGAAAATATAATTATATAACTGGTATTTGTTCAATTCTAAATAAAAGGGAAGGTATATACATCTGTTGCCATTAAAAGTTAAGGAAGACAATAATTACATAATTGACATTTGTTCCATTCTAAATAAACTGGAAATACATTCATTGCTACTAAAATGTACGGAAAATATAATTACATAATAAAAAGGGAAATACATCTGTTGCCACTAAAATTTCTGTAAAACAATAATAATACACTAATTATATAATATGCTTAAATGCAACAGCAGTAATAGTTGCCAATTAATATGCAGAAAAAAAAAGAACAAAATTGGAATGCACAGAACTACTTTTTACATGTAATCGGACATTGGTGTTGGGTTTTGTTCCATGCATAACTCTAGTTCCACTTTAATCTCAAACTTGAAATTTTCATGCTAGCTTAGTATCATATAAGACTTAACTCGTGGCAAAAAATTAGATTTTTCCTGTTTTGCCAACCAGAGATATTTAAGCCTAAATTTCGTAAAATCTTGAGAAAAGCTCATTTTCAAAGTATCATAAGAAACGTAGGATTTAAATCTCAGGCTTCGGATTGATTTTAAAACAAAGTACTAGTACATATGTATCAGGTGCAAAAAACTGAAATCTCAGCTTTATTTCCAAGCTGAGATATCGACTCCCAAAAAATCACAATTTTCCAAATATTTTGCCTTAAATGAGCTCGCTTTTTCGCCATTAAAAATTGAAATAAGGTAATCAATGTATAATAACAAAAATGTAGTACAAACTTTGTTCAGAACAATGCTTTTTGTTTCAGAGCTCTACTGCCTCCTAATCTGTAGATATTTGCAGTTGCGTAAATGCCTATGAACACAAAAATCGCTGCCAGTTTTGGTTTAAAGATGGCCGCCATTTTTAAACGGAAGTGAGTAAAAAAAAAACATTAGTGGTTTTGAACTATTGGTATATAGGGGTAATAACTGACAAAAAATAAAAATTTTTAAAAATGTTCGAGCGACCTGCATTGGACTTCTTCATATGGATTGACCCCATTTTCTCTGTTTTGCAACACCCTTCCATTTTGTTAATTAGTTAATTTAATACAGACAAACATATTGCGTGTGTATATATATATATATATATATTAACTTTTGTCTCCAGGTGGCCAATCTATTCGTAGCACGCTAGTTTAGCTCTTACTTTTACTAAGTTTTTGTACGCTTCCACTTGACAGACTTTCACGTAAAATCTCACATCCCTCTGTGAAAACACGTCACTTCTGAATTTGCATCTTTCTACTTAAATTTTATTCCCATGAATCCGTAAATTCCATCTAAAAGAAAAAAATGCCAGCAAATGGAGCAAAGACCACCAAAAGTTTGCTTGCTGACCGGAAATCCTCACTGCCCAAGGCTACTATAAACGACCCTACGTCACCCACACAGCAGCAAGTAGACAGACCTCTCTTCACTCCTGCCCGTCAACCGCCGCTGTAAATGCTCTCACCGGTCTCCGTTCTGAATGGGAGAAAGACCTGGAGTCATTGAAAAGTACAATGGTCACTACGATTAAAGAACTGGCTGTCAATACGAAAAACCAGTATATGTGTCCTGGTAGTGAACCATCTACCACTACTTTCCCTATCGAAGCCATAGTAATGGCTAAATATGAAAAAAAAAAAAAAAAAGATGGATGAAATCAAAGAAAAATGGACTTCGGAATTCAACGAACTGGAGAAATGGGTGAGATCATTAGACAACGAAGTCGAAATATTGTCGGCCAAACTGGATGACTTAGAATAATACAACAGACGGTTCTGCCTCCTTTTTCATGGTATTCCTGAAACGGAAAACGAATATTTACTCTCGAAAGTAATAAACATTTTCGGCGCTAAGTTACAAGTGGATGTAACTGTGAAGAATATTGTAACTATGCACTGTCTTGGCAAACCGAAGGCCAATATCCAATCGCAACCCACGTCCAGTCA
>QLNU02000511.1:0-10251 GCA_006491805.2 Dysdera silvatica | reverse complement strand
GCTCGCTTGCATGCAGTTTTGATTTAGCAATTTTAATTACACATATGTGTGCATACCGACTAAAGCATAAATGAACACCCTCAGTATTTTAATTGGTAGTAATTAGTGAGACATGTAAAATTATCCAGTTTAGAACAACTGTGCCGAAACTAAATTACCCATGAATTGCAATCTTATAATAAACTCATTTGTGTAAATTACCACATGTGGGTAAAGAGACATTTCAATTAATATGTATACTTTATATTGCATGCTAGAAAAAACCAAGGCTGATTATTATATTAATAAATTAAATTGAATTTATTTAGTTTAAGCTGATTAATAAGTTAAAGTCTCCCAGTGCAAAGGCAGACCACTTAAAACTAAAACCTAAAAATAGAAATAAAAAGTGTAGAAATAACAGAGATTGTGTCGAACGCCCATGTTGGATTTTATCCAAAACGTGTCTCCAGATGCCGCAATAAAGCCTTTTTAAATATCTCTTTAGCCACGCGACTCTGTTCTTCAAAAAGCTCTGCCAAAATATACGCTAAAAGTTCAGACAACGAACCCAAGGGCGGCAAAAAAACGAGATAACTCTCCGACACGCATTATCAGTTGAAGGAAAAAATATATATTTAAAAATGAATTTATTCGTCTTTTATCTCAATTAAATGCTTTTAATTTTGGTAATAGTGGAGCAATTTTATCAGTGTAAAAGCACGGTTTAACTAATATATATCGGCTAATACTTTTTAATTATTATTATTTCCGTTTATTATTTTTACGAATCCAAAAAATATACTCCGGCATTTCCCTGTGTTGGCCAGTCGGCTTTTGTGTTTATCTTGAGAAAAATAATAATACATTAGAAAAATCTTAAGTAAATTACGATGCTGTAATACAATGGTTGCCAAACTGGGGGTGGCGAACTGATTGCTTGGGATCGCAGTAACTTAGTTGAAATTATTTTTTTAAGGAATTTTATAATAAATGTTTCCGATGTGGCTACATCGCAATATTCCGCCAATGGTTGTTAACTTTGTATTTATAATATGCATTAATATATAATCTTAATATATATAATTAATATAATTTTATATTTAATGGTAATATGGCTCTGCACCCTGTATGTATAATCTGTAATGTCATCATACATATTTGTTTAAAAATGCGCTTGAAAATCGAAATTGCAGATTGGTGTAATCATTTTAAGTTGCAAAAGCATATATATACGGTAGTGGGGAGTAGTTAACTATACTGTGATTAACTTAAACTACTAAAATGAAGTAGTTAGCTACTTCTTCTTTTCTAAAATGTATAAAATGTGAGCATATTTTTAAACAAGAATTTTGGGCCTAACACCCCTGCAAAAAACAAAAACAAACAAGTCAAGCTGTAGTTACAATTATTTTTTTAAGAAAAGTAGTTAACCAGTAGTTATAACTGCCTTTGAGAAAAGTAGTTAGTAATTTAGTTAAATTACTTTTTAAACGCCTAACCACTCCACGAACAAAATTGGATTGACAGTGTGCACTTGGAAAATTTGCTGAGAATGAGGCTTGGCATGGGGAAGGAGGGATTTGAGAGGGAGGGAGGGAGGAAGGAAGGATTTGAAGGAGGCATTTTGGAGGGATTCGCGCTTTTTAAGGCCCAGGAAATCAATCCCCGGGCTACAGTGAGTAATCAGTAAGCATTTTTTTTTTTATTTAGCAGCATTGGGAGTCAAACACAGAATAATGGCGCACTAGCGTTGTGTCGCAAATTAAGCCAAAATTCGCTATTTAAATAATTCTTTAAATTTAAAATACCAGCTTCTTGCAATTCAAATTTGCCGCCAAATTGAAAGAAAGCGTTTCACTTAAAGACAGCCGTGAGACCCAACCAAATTAACATTGCATCATATTTCGTTTCTGCGCCGATATTTTGTTAATTACAGGATAGCCCGTGGCGTGTAATAGACAATCCAAGTAAACAACGAGGACATGAGCTAGTAAGCAGAGAACTAGCCGCAGTGGCTCAGTGGCATAGGAGTCACTGTACAAAGAGGTTTTGGAACTACCGTCATTTAAGTGCATATATATATATATTAGACTATCCCATAGATATGTAATCATATTCACTACACGTGGTATGAACCTTCATCTAGGGAATGCGTGCTCACGAACGTCAACATGGACAATAGGCGAAACGAGTGATTAGAGTGTGTGCATCGTTAACTGGAAATTAGATGTCATTTTCCTATATGGTCGTTGGAGTTGTTAATTAGCAACTAATTATTGTGCGTAGTAATGCCAGCGTCGATGTTATGACGTGGCTAGATGGTGAAACGTTCGAAAGAAAATAAATATTTCTGCCTTCGGTGGGACCTGAACCCACGACCTTCCACTTGCCGGGCGGAGGCTCTACCTACTGAGCTACTATATTTCTCTTTCCTTTCCTCCTAATAATTCTTTTTGTGCCCCCTCCCCCTTTACGTGTCAATTTCCCTTTTGAGTTAACATTTAATTAGGGTGTATTAGTTAGGATAATTAAGAATTGCAATATTTAACATTCAGAGGCTAGGTGTCCAGTTCCACGTTGATAATGATATGTATACTCTATTGACACCCGTAAACTTGAATGTATTCTTTCTATGTGAACTTGAATTAAATTAAAAATGTTTGTTATTCACTCTGTTTCTTGTTGGCTATATCTGGCTCTTATTTGCTTAACAACGTTTTTATGTACTAGAAAATAAATCTATACGATCAAACAAAAAAAATGTTATTGCGGACAATTATAGTAATCGAAACCATAAAAATCTAGTGAATAGATTATTAGGGTTGTAACGAAGGTAGTAATACGTCATCATACATCCCCCATTCAAAAAATATTCAACACTAGGCGAACGCGTGACCAATGCACCACCACGAGACCTTTAATATCCGAATACTGGAGATACTTCCAGAGAGCCTAAATTCGTTTTTGCTTCGTAGTCCTAAAGGTACCACCGTATATTTCTAGTAATTGTATAGCAAGAAAGAGGAGGTGCCGAATTTTTTAGTTAACAGAATACCCAGCCTTTCAACAAGAAACTTCATTGAAAGTTCTATCGATGTAAGTCATGAATATTTGACGCTGGCTGAGAAAATTATTCATTTGTCCGCATTCATATTTTATAAGGCTTTAACGTGTCCCAGCTAAATAAATATAGCTGCAATAAGAAACATAGAAAAGGCCCGAAGTAGACCTGGGTACATACATATGAATTTATTACTTCCAGAATTTCTAAACCCCGAAAAAAACATCCTCTCTATTTAATTCCCACATATTATAATCTTTATACCAATTGGAAAATAGTCCCTTTTTCATTGGAGTTTTCTCTCAAAAATTTGATTTTCCAAAATTTTGAAATATTGCCTTTCAACTATTCTTTTCTTTCTCCTCGAAAGTTATTCATTTTTTCGTAATTTGTATATTTTATTAAGGAACTGAATGTGAGTATTAAGATGAAACTGAATTATTATTTTAATGTAATTATAATTTTTCCATGTTGGAGTAAATTTTTTGTACGACTTCACTGCTGTACACCGCTTAAAGTTTATCCAGATATTATTCTAAAGTAGTATCCATCAGTATATGTATATATATATATATATATATATATATATATATATATATATATATATATATATATATATATATATATATATGTAAAGTATATGTGTTGGTTAGACGCTATCTGGCTTTTCATCATTAGTATTGTTTCTCTTCTCTATTTTTCATCAATGAGTATAGGATAGTCATAACTTCATCTGGCAGTGGATTTCGAAAAGATTGTTGATAATACATATATAAGACACACACACATATATATATATATATATGTGTGTGTGTATATATATATATGTGATATATATATGACAGTATATGTGATATATATGTGATATATATGTATATATATATGTGATATATATATATATATTATCAACAATCATTTTCAATCCACTGCAAGATGAAGGTCTATCTATTATCACACATATACATACACAGTGAAAGAAATAGAGAGAAGCAGCCTTAAGCTCATCATGTTACCGTTAGCAAGCTGTACAGTCGAACGAAGAATGAACCTCGGTGTATATGATATATTTATATATCATCATCATCATCATATTCAACCATTATCTATCCACTGCTGGATGAAGGTCTCTCCAAATGCTTTCCACACAAGTCTATCCTGAGCAATTCGCTTCCACGTCACCCCAACCTGTTTTCTTATTTCATCCACCCATCTAGTTTGAGGACGTTTTCTAGGTCTTCGGTGGTCTCTTGGAATCCAGTTCAGAATTTCTGTTGTCCATCGTTGATCAGTTCTTCTTGCAATATGCCCAGCCCATCGCCATTTCAGCCCTTTTACTTTAACAATGATGTCCTCTACTCTAGTTTGCTCTCTCACCCAAGTGTTTCTTTTTCGATCTCTCCTAGTTATTCCAAGCATGCACCTCTCCATGCTCCTTTGCGTTGTCTGTAACTTTCGTATTGCTCCAACTGTTAGACTCCATGTCTCTGATCCATAAGAGAGGACTGGCAATACACACTGGTTGAAGACCTTTCTTTTTAGACACAAAGGCAATTTCCCCTTCAGGATAAAACTGTTTCTTCCAAATGCACTCCAGCCAAGTTTAATACGTCTGTTGAGTTCTTTCATAATGTTGCCATCCATTGAAATCAGCTGGCCAAGGTAAATATATGAATCAGCAATTTCTAGCTCAGTGTTGTCAACTTGTATTTTTGTTTCCTCTACAAAATTATTGAACATGATCTTAGTTTTTTGTAGGTTCATCTTGAGTCCAACTTCTTTACTTCTAGTTGAGAGCTCTTGTACCATGTCTTGGAGTTCTGATGGGTCCGTTGAAAAAATAACAATGTCATCAGCAAACCGCAGATGATTTAAATATTCACCATTTATTTTTATTCCCTTGTTATTCCAATTTATCTGCTGAAAAATCATCTGTAAAGCTGAAGTAAAAAGTTTTGGAGAAATGGTATCTCCCTGCCTCACACCTTTACCAATTTTGATAGTTTTGGTATCTTTATGTAACCGAAATTTTGCACTTGCATTTTTATACACACATTTCACCATGTCAATGTACACATCCTCGATGTCTGTTGATCTTAAAGAGTTGATGACTGCTGATGTTTTAATAGAGTCAAAGGCCTTCTCATAGTCAATAAATGCAACACACAATGGAAGTTCATATTCATGTGTTCTTTCAATTAATTCTCTTAATACTTGAATATGGTCCACTGTACTGAATCCACTTCGAAATCCAGCTTGTTCTCTTGGTTGAGCTGCATCTAATTTTTTCTGCAGGCGATGTGTTAGCACTTTTGTGAAGATTTTATAAATAGCAGGTAACAAGCTAATTGGTCGGTAATTTTTCAAATCCTCTTTATCACCTTTTTTATGCAAAAGAATTACTGTTGCAGAATCCCATTGGTTTGGTATGTTACCGCTGTTAAGACATTTGGTAAAGAATTTTGCGAGTATGTCTTCTACATATTCTCCAGCTTCTTTTAAGATATCTAATGTAATACCATCATCACCAGGGGCTCTTCCTTTCTTCATATTTTTTATTGCAAATGAAACTTCTTCTTTTAAGATTTTAGGAGCTGTTCCTTCGACTATTTCAATGTCTTCGTTTAATCCACTGTTACTTTCGTATAGATTTTTGTAGAATTCTTCAACTCTTCTAAGTATTTCTTCCCTATTTCTTGTTACGGTGCCATCCTCTCCTTTTAATGCAATGATGTGTTTCTTCCCAACAGACAAACCTCCTTTAACAACCCTAAGGCTCTTATTATTTTCAATGGCCTTCCTTACTAACTCACAGTTCATATATATATATATATATATATATATATACACTTGCATTGCATCTGCTAGGATTTCGCTGTCCGAAAACCTTCATTGCGAACATCTTGGAAATGATGCATTACTTATGGAATGACCTACTGACATAATATGAAGAAATATAAGAAAACAGATTATATTCTTCATTCAAGTTGAAATGACTTGAAAGGCTGATGTCAACTACAAGAAAACAGAATCATGTACAATAATGTTAAAGAAAAAAAAAGAAATATGAAAACAGAAAAGAATTTCACATCTTGCTCTTTTCCCATTTCTTTTGCCACGTTTTCTTTTATATTGCAACTTTCTGACTAGCTTTCCTTATATTTCGTTACAATTTCTTTTGAGTAATGCACAAATGCTCACGCTGGCTAAAGTTAGGTATTTTTCCCACGTTTTCTACCCCTTTTGCTAGCTGTTATGTTAGTGTCGGCTTTTAATATTTCAGCGAAATATTTACTTTTTCTTTCTATTGATACAGCATTTTCCTTTCTGCTGTTTCGATATTTTATGGATTTTCTTAAGGCAATAGGCTTCTGTTTTCTTCCACTTTTTTCATGTATTTATCGTTTTAGTTTAAGACTTCTCCAGGTGTTATTACAATTGTCTATTTGTTTGACAGCTGATTTTTATTAATAGCAAATATAGCCTTATTTTTTTCTTGTTTATGTTATATGTGCAATAAATAATATATATATATATATATATACGGCAGCAGGAGCACAAGAAAGTCAAGGTCCAGCTCACGCAAGCATTCCAAGAAAGACTTAGAAGCATTGTGAAGACGAAACTGAGCGCGAAGAACACCACGCAAGCAATTAACGCATATGCGGTACCAGTGCTCACCTACTCCTTCGGGATAATCAAATGGACCAACACTGAACTAGAACAACTCCAGCGGAAAATGAGAACCATCCAAAGAAGAGCCGGACAACTACACCCTGCAACGGCAATTGAACGGCAAACACTACCCCGGGAAGAAGGAGGACGCGGACAAGCGGACCTCAAAGACTTACATGACAAGCAGATCCAGAGCATGAGGCAATACTTCCAGTTGAAGAGTCCCCGATCGCCACTCATCCAAGCCATAATACAAGCAGATGCAAATTACACGCCACTAAACCTGTGTAATACCGAAGAGCGTGTCCTGGAAACAGCCAATGAACAGAAACTAAGAACTTGGGCCGGAAAACCATTACATGGCAGGCACTACAATGACCTGCAACAACCACACGTTGACAAGAAGGCATCAAATTCTTGGCTGGCCAAAGGCACTCTCCAGCCAGAGACAGAAGGATTCATGCTAGCCATCCAAGACCAAGTGATCGCAACAAGGAACAATCAGAAATTCATCCAGAGAAAAGACATAGAAAGCGACAAATGCAGACACTGTCATGCGGCATCGGAGACAATCCAACACGTGATGGCAGGATGCAAGATCCTTGCGCAGTCAGACTACAAACATAGGCACGATCAAGTAGCGAAAATAGTCCACCAGAAATTGGCAGCGAATGCTGGCTTTCTGACAGAAAAATGCCCGTACTACAAATATGAGCCAGAGACCGTGCATGAGAACGAAACACACAAGCTTTACTGGGATAGAGCAATCATAACAGACAAGACAGTCCCACATAACCGTCCTGACATAACCCTCGTCGATAAATCGAATAAGACCACGTACTTAATCGACATAGCAGTACCCAACACCAATAACATACAGACAACCTACATAACGAAAATCACCAAGTACCAAGATCTCAGACATGAAGTACGAGATATATGGGGTATGGAAAAGATCCTCATCATCCCGTTAGTCATCTCAGCAACAGGGATAGTACCAAAAACGCTTGCGACGAATTTGGAGATACTCAACATTGACCCAAACACCTACATTGAAATACAAAAAGCCACAATCCTAAACACGTGTCACATTGTCAGGAAGTTTCTAGACATGGCACATTAAGAAGTGATGTAAAAAGAGGCTTGGGAACATGGCGCTCTGCCCGTCCCAAAGCCTGTTACCGCCAAGAATGGGCGAGGAAAACTTTTATATATGTATGTATGCATATGTATGTATATATGTATGTATGCAATCTTGACCGTATTATATATGAGGGCGAATCAGAAAGTCTTTGCCCCTATTTTTTATTAGTCAAAATAAGGTACATACAGGTAATTACAAATATACGTACTATTCTACGTACCTTACACTATTTTTTCACATAGTCCCCACACCGGTTCAGACATTTGTCCCATGTCATCCCACTAAATTTGAGATGCCCTGTGGTAAAATTCGTCCGGCTGACTGTGGAACCACCGTCGGACTTCCGTTTTTGCTTCATCGTTGCACGTGAATCGCCAGGAACTGCGTCAGCGGACCGAAAACGTGGGCACTAAATCACTAGGGGCGAGGTCCGGACTATATGGTGGGTGGTCCAGACTCTCCCAGTGAAATGACCGGAGCTCGTTGGCGGTTCTGATTGCATACAGTCCGGACCTCGCCCCTTGTGATTTCCACGTTTTCGGTCCGTTGAAAAAGTTCCTGTCAGGACAGCGATTCACGTGCAACGATGAAGCCAAGACAGCAATCCGACGGTGGTTTCACAGTCTTTTTTCAGACGAATTCTACCACAGGGGCATCTCAAATTTAGTGCTGCGATGGGACAAATGTCTGAACCGGTGTGGGGACTATATGGACAAATAGCGTAAGGTACGTAGCATAGTAAGAATATTTGTAATTACCTGTATGCACCTTATTTTGACTAACACAAAAATAGGAGCAAAGACTTTCTGATTCGTCCTCGTATTAAAATAGGAACCATAATGCCATCCATGAAACTTGGGCACGGTATTAAATGGATTCCTTTTTGATGAAATGTATATATTTAGCCACATGTTTAAAAATTAATACACGTATGTATGTATATAAAAGAAAATAAGTAAAAAGATATAGGGTTCACGACTATCTAAATATTGTTTATATTACAAACGGATTTGAATTTTATCGCGGCGCGATTTTCTGCGAATTTTAAAGTTTTTCAACGGTTTTGCGAATTTTAGGGTTTTTTCAATAATTTTGGGGATTTTACGTCTTCTTTCTTAAATAGCTTTAATACTACCATAATTTGAAAATATGTTGAGTGAAATTTGGTCGAAAAATGTATTTAAACTACGGATGTGCAAGATATTTTGCATTGTCCTATCGTAACATTAAGGGTTAAACTAAAACGTTAGAGCCCCCTTTATCATAGAGAAAGTAAATTAGTATAATAATGTAAGCAGTGGCGTAGACATAAATTTCATAAGAGGAGCGTTATAGGCTTAATGGGAAGGGTTACAGAGCTATAACTCATATATTCCTATGTTAAATATACAAAATTTCATTACAATCGGGGGTTACAACCCCAAAACCTCTCCTTAGCTACGCCTCTGAATATAAGGGATAAAACGTGGATTAGTGGCCTATATAGCGATATTTTTCTGTTTGAAAATTGAATGGAAACTTTCTTTTTTTTTCCAAACTTCTGTCTGAGTTTACTTTCTTTCGGCCTCGATAAATGGCAAAATAATTTTATATTACTTATTTTTCGTGCCGACAGATGGCGATATAATTTTACATAACTTTAATGGTAAAATATATTATGTATATTATTATTACTAAATGTTGGTAATGGCTTATTGCTCGTAATTTATCAATTAACTTTATCATAGTATGCACACATACATGCAAAACAACTATTAAAGGTTTGATACTATCTACAATTTGGAAGAGTTCAAATATTACATAAGAACCTTTAGTAGGGGGGGAACGGGTTGCCGTTGTGCCTATTTTCCTATGTTAGCCATTTTTTTTTTTTTGCTTACGGGGGGGGGGTAAATGGCCAAAATATTACTTACGTAATACTTGAACTCTTCCTTTGTCCTGAAACGTACGACCTATAGACAGGGCAATCTTACTCTATAATGCTTACTTCGTAACGTAATAGTTATTTGTATTACAGTAAAACCACCCTACAACGATATCCGATATAACGATAAATCCCTCTACAACGATAATTTTTCTCAGTCCGTATAATAGTGTTGTAGAGAGGTTTTACTGTATAATGAACCATCCCTATAACTCTCTCTATAAGGATAATTTTTCTCGGTCCGTATAATATTGTTATAGAGAGGTGTTACTGTATTATTATTAGCATTGCACTTTTTCCCTCGATTCACCCCCCCTCCGCCAGATTCAAGATTTTTGATTCAGTTTATGATTGTTATGAGTATATTCTGAACTGATTAGATTTATGATTCAGTTCCACGATTTCTGCTTTATTTTTTCCTTGAAGAAATTACAACCCTACGTATGGCCTGCGGATAGGACAAGCCTG